>JAAGNO010022797.1:0-15875 GCA_033439905.1 Ceryle rudis | reverse complement strand
GAAAGGAAAGGAAAGGAAAGGAAAGGAAAGGAAAGGAAAGGAAAGGAAAGGAAAGGAAAGGAAAGGAAAGGAGAAAAAGAAGGTTTTGGAAGAAAGCTTATCAAGTCAATTAAGAACTACAGTCTAAAGCAATGGTTGCATGGTCTAGGGGAAAATCATTAGCAAAGTCTTATGGAAGACATTGACTTTAAAGTCAGAATCAACACTACGGACAGCAAAGAGAATAAAAAAATAATGAAATAATGTTTCTTCTTCCGAATGAAAAAGAAAGGAGAGCTTTAGCATTTTTTATATTGACTGGTTTTCAAAACCAATCAAACAAACAAAACAAAATACACGATTTAGTGCCCCCTGACATGAAATGTTTTGCTTAATTGTGTTGTCAAGTCAATTAAAAAGAAATGTCACTCGTAGGGCATGGGGCAGCAACATAATAAACACTTAGTGTGACTCTGCTGAAACAAAACTAGCAAAGAGAGGTATTTTATGCACAAGGGGACTTTATTTAGGCTTGGTCCTGTACAAATTAAGCATTAATACTACACATTATGCATTAACACAGGTAGCCTAAAATACAATCAATTATTTTCCTGTGTCTCTGATAATAAGTTAAACAAGCCCAGGACAGCTCTGTGGCATTGAATGGGCTCTACTGGGACAGTACAGCCCATATTCATAACATAATTACCATCCTTCAAAACTAGATGGCTTCATCCAAACCGCCTATTGGGAATGGACCATAAGCATGCTAACTGCAAGGCCTGTGTTTGGAAGACCAGTGCCCAGTATGGGTAAAAACCAGCAACCACCAGCATTTGCAGAGCACAGACATTTGAGCTGCCGTGTCTGGGAACACACCCTGGAACTGTTTGGTTTGCTGCTGTAGGCAGATTTTGTAGACATTGATGCTACAGCAAACACAAAAGGCTTGCCAGGCAGTCTTGGTGAGTTTATGACACAGATCAGAAGCTCAGAAAAGGTTCTGAAAACCAGAACCTTGAGTAAGACTTGCTTCACCATGTCAGGGAAATAAGGTAGCAGGGACTGGGATTAATACCAGGTTGCATGGTGAATGGGGTCTGTTTGGGAAGCCACCTACAGCCAGCTAATAAATAACACCAAGAAAGAGCTTTGCCTGAAATATGACCTTATGTTCAGAAGGATGTCCAAAAAAGTGCCTCTGTCCAGTTGGAAACTTCTCTTGAAAGCTGGTGCTGACTATAGTTTCTCCTGAACCATTCCTCTAGGGCATATCTGGAGCTGCCTTTCTCCATCTGTATGATAGCTTAGCAGGCATAACGCTTATTGGGGAGCAAATTTCTGATGGCAATGGAAATGAAAGCAGCTCTTGTCCTGATCGTTTGCTGTACAATGCTCTCTGACAAAGTTAAGCCTTGTGATTTTTTTCTTTTGTCCTAGAAGTGGTAAAATTAAAAACAGATTCTGCACCAGCCCATCATGTTTGGTGGTGAGTTTTGCCAGAGGGTATTCATCTCCTCACTGGGAAGCTATAATTCACTGCATGTGGACAGGCAGAGAAGGCTGTAATGGCACCAAAAATCACTGAAGAGGGTGCCTGATTCAAACCCTGAGACATAAAATGTTTCCTATGCAAGACAGTTATACAGGCGTGACCAGTTCTGAAATTAGTAAAGGTGTGAGAGCACTTGGGATACTGGAGACACCAATAAGCAAAGGCAGTAAAGTCACATCTCTCATGATCCTGATGGTCTTCTCACCCATGGTGACGCACATAGCAGTTAGGACACTAACAGCTACTTGTTACTGAGTCTCATGACCTTTTCTCCTCACCCCTCCTCTTCCCTCCTCCTCTATCCCCTGATCTCCTCCATTCCTCAGTTCTCAAACTGACCCCATCTTTTGTGTCAATTCTTCTGCACACAGGATTCTCCTGTGAGTGAATTCAATTCACGAATCGAACACAGAATTACCTGCTGCCTTTTCAAGCTTACTTTTCTGTTAAGCAACTTGAATCAGCTTGTGGTGGAGTCCAGTGGCAGCTCAGAATAATCAACATGTCCTGAGGCCACAAGGAGGAGGTGGTGGCTGCACCCTTTGGTAGGGGTGATCTGTCTTTGGAAATGCATCTGTAGGAAGCAGAGGCTCCCTTCCTTTTCCTCAGACACTCTCCCATGTCTTCCCAGACACCTAAATTACAGGCACAGGAAGGATCTGGAGGAGAAAAAAGCAACATTGTTCAAGTCTTTTGTTGCATCTCTGCAGAAAGGGACTCAGAATTTCCTGAACCTGAAAGAGCAAATACAAAAAGGAGCCCTACACTGTGCCAATTCTTAGCTCTGTAGTCCAATCTCCATTTTCAAGATCTAATTGCTAGTTTTCTTGGTGTGCATACCTTGCTTTAAAGGAATTAAAAAGGGAGGTATTGCTCAGTACGTAATTATGAAATAAGTGTTTCCCTTCCCCAGGCTTCCTTTATCATGTGTCTATCCTCCTGACACCTGATAGAGCTTCTTGGGGACTTTGGTAACAGATTCCCTGATATTTGGCACTTAAATAACTGACTGTAAACACTGTGTTTTTATTCCATTGGCTGCCACACAGAATTTATTCCTAGGGATTTACTGTAGTATCAATGCTACAAAATGAAAAAAAAAAACCCAAAACCGAACTTGTGCAGCCATGATAATTCAACATCCACAACAGAACTTAAATATTATTTTAAATTACAACTCACAACTCTTAGGCCCTAATTCTGTATGTTCTAAGCATGTGATTATGAGAATAATGTTACTTATAGATATACAGAAATATTTCAAAGCCAGAAAAGCTAATTCACAACATGCTACACAAACATAGCTTACAAAAAAAAAAAAAAGGTTACTTCTATAAAATAAATAACAAAGCACACAGAAAATTTCTTGTTATGAATGACCTATAACTATTCCATAATTGCAAGTAGCATTATGAAGAAATGCTGCTTCCTACTTAGTCTTTTACTGCTTGTTTCCTTTGCAATTCTCTTCATGAAAGTGGCCATATAAGCCATATAATTACTATTTGTCCCTTATGCTTCTCACACAGGAGAAAAGCTGTTTCTCATGCATCACGTGCATAAATATTAATAGCTGACATATGCACAGTTTATATTTGGTGAGTAAGTTATAAGACATAGATATTGGCATTTTTTAAACATTATTTCTTTGTTCTCCATATCCAAAGTCTTGGGAGGTGAGGAGAAATATCTGTGTTTATTACTGTTTATTACTGGTTGGAGAGATGCACTCAAACCTGGAAAAGAGGATGTAACAGATGTAGTAGCATCTGCTTGCACTTTCAGAACCTTAACTAAAAATGTTCTGAAGAACCATTTCCTGCATCCCTCTCAGCGAGCACCAACTTAGCTACCCATTGATGATGCTTTAAATGTCAACATCCTTCTATCACTGCTTATCAGAGATAGAACAGGAATGACTGCAATATACCATCAAATTTCCCCAACCCTCAGTCTGAAAAGAACCTTAAAGTACTTACCAATGATATCCCACCTTTGCAAGCCGAGGTTTAGCCAAGGACACTTGAAGCCCAGACATCAGGACTGGGCTCAGGAATCCCAACATTAATTTGGGAGGTGGCAACTATTATCATGGGTGGAATCAAAAATACCAAGGTGGGTTTTTTAAAACATATGTGGGGGTATTTTCTCCTGGCTTTCCTTTTTTCTTCCTTCTCTCAGAAGAACTAAAAATCCAATAAATTTAAAACTTCAGGATTTGTATGAAATGCAATCAAAAGTCCTTTGTTTCTATTCTCTATGTCTGTTAACAGCAAAAGTACTGCCAGAAGTGTTCTTCAAAGACTCTTGCAATAGCTTCTTGCAAAGCTTTTCCTTCCTACTCCAAGGACATTACCTAAATCAAGAAACTATGTTAGACAGGAGGGCTGTGGTGGTTAACCTAATGATGAATACATCTCTGTAGAAGCTCCTTTATGACGGCTTCAAGACTAAATACCTTACTTTTGGAAAAACTACTTGGGAACATCACAGAGTGTTTTTTTATTACATTTTATTGTATTTCTTATCATTTTATTATGTGCAGGGCACCTAGTCCTCGCAGTGCTTCCAGAAAGCTCTAGCTAAGTTCTGAAAGTGTAGTGTCCTTCTCCAGAAAGGGCTCAAATCCACCATTATACACCTCACAAGGCACTGTAATATGGTCTTTGCATCTTCACACCAAGTTCCACTGCAAGCATGAGACATTATTCTTAAAAGAGCCCCAAAGCTCACCTGGTATTGAGCCACATGTGTGGGCAGTCTTCAGCCTGCTACTCAGTCTAAAATGCCTCTTTCTAGAGATTTTTGTAACGTCCTAGCTTTGCCAAGATAGACCTGAGCTGGTTAATTCCTTAGTTTATTGATGTGTAGATGTCCCAGTCAGGTGTACACAAACAAGGAGGTAGTGCTCATGGAAGGAGAAAAAGGCTGTAGTAGCGAGACTAAGGACAAAAATAACTGATCAGTGTAAGGGGGCTTTCCTACTTCAGAGGAAGTGTTTCAGAAGGGCCATTTTTGCAGCCTCTGTGCAAGCATGGAAGCAGGGAAAAAGCAAAAAAAAAAAAAAAAAAGAATTGTCAGTGATAAACACTGGGCTGAGTGTCAGAGAAAGTAATTTAAAGTATCCACAAAGCGGTGGATGGGGCACTAAACTTGTGCAGCAGGGACCTTTCTTATCCATGGTCTTCACCACAGAAACCCTAAATGACATCAGGGAGTTAGCAGAGGATCGCTTTCCCCAGGGTGTCTAATCCTCCAAGTTCTCTGTGAGAGTCAGCAGGCAATGCCTCCTGCCATCAGCTGTCCTCCACTATCTCCTCCCACCCACTTACCAGACAGGTTCCTTCACATAGCAGTGAGTCACAACCATCTGGAAATTAATTTTTGTTGGTCATCACACAATACCTACTTCCAGAAATGTCAAAGATGGTGAACCAAGTCTTGACAGAAAGGACTTGATTATACTCTTATGTCAGAGCAGTTGACCTGAGATTATGACCGGCACCTAACAGGGTGACATTGACCTCAAAATGAGGTAGTTTGGGTGTGAGCATATTGCTCCCTCCTTTAAGGTTTTTGAAATCTTTTGCTCCTCTCTCATCTTTCCTACCATCATGTCCTACCATATATAATGGTGTGTTTGCTAGAAGATATTGATGCAGTGAGATTGGAGGACATGCTAAGGAGCTGCATAAGGGGGGGGCACTGAAAACAGGGGTCACAAAGCATGCATGATAAAAGAAAAAAAGGGCTGAAGAAAGCTTCCCAGACATGTTGGAAGAACTCCTTCTGTCAGGATACCCTGTATGCTAAGTATTTTGCATCATCTCTTGGGGCTAGAGCATGGACACAAGCATATGGCCTATAGAACTCTCATTTTGACACAGGCCAGGAACAATCTAGCAAAGCATTCCAAATATGTCAGCATTTTACCTGCTCATGATGCTTTAGTATTAAGTAAAAGGAAACATAATTTGTAGAGACCATATTACAACCACCACCTTCTACCGATCAGAGCATTAAGGCAGGGATTTGAAAAAATGAATGAATTAGTGACATGACTCCTTGGGCAAATTCTAACACAAAATATAATTTTCCAAATCTCCCTAAGTAGAAAGAAGGTTAGTGAATAATCTTCATGAAACCTTTTTGTCTTTCACCTTATCTTCTGACTCTGAGATACCAGTGATTTACTTCTTTCTGCTTTTACAGATGCAGGCCTGAGGGGAACATTTATTGAATTTGGTTAAGAGCGTCCAGTTGGTGACTGCATTTGCTCTTTCTTGGAAGATGACTCAGATAGTTCCCTGTACTTCTCCAAGAGTCGGCAGGGACAGAAGTACAGAGAGTTCTTCCTGTACTCCAGAATGCACACTAAACACTGAAACAGACTTCACCATGGCTAAAACCAGCACAATAATTAAAAAACCCAACACTTCCCACTGACTGATAAAGTTTCAGTTATATATATCAACTTGCTGTGAAATATAGCCCCCCTTGAGAAAGTTACTTCAAAGCTTAGAGTAATAGCCTAAAATGAGACTGGAGTTGTTTTCAGATGCAATGTAAGTCAGTGTTTCTCTTCTGATAAAGCATCAAGAAATGTGACTTAACTTGTTTTCTTTCTCTTGAAAAATGTCAGGTTTTTTGCTCTAAGTCTTTATCAATCTTTGGAAACTCCTTGAACATCAGACAATGTAGAGAATCTGCCAATTATCTAAAATGCAGCAACTGCATTGGGTGGATTCTCCTAACTGGTAAATTCACTGTGTCCTCTTTTTAAGTGGGAATCTGAAAACACTTGTTTCCTTAACCTTTTGCTAAACAATTTTGTAGCTATTTTTTCCCACCCCTGAAACAGAAGGTAGGCAGATGCAGCTTCATATGTTTATCCTATGGTTCAAAAATACGGTTCACAACATTGTGAAGGCTTCATGTCAATACCTCAGATGTTTAACCACTGTCACCTAAAAATCTGAATCAAGGGACACTTCATGGACAGTATTAAATCCTTCTTTAATTCATGAGTCCATAAAGTGTAAAGTAGTGGAGAATTAGGCCATCAGATTATGTCTGACAGGGTAACCTCAAGTTTTTTATATCATCCATGACAGAGTATTAAATTCCTGAGTTGAAAAAAGATATGAAATTTAGTTCTGTTGTTTGCTTTTCATGTCAGAACTAGAGCATTTGGTTTCTGTTACATTTTGCTTTTAAAACCCAGGTCTCTTGGGAGACTGAAAATATATTTAGAACTGTTAAAACTCTTTACATAAATACAGTAGTGAAAATAAGTACTCGGTGCTCTCAAAATAGGTTTGGTTATTTAAGTCAGCTGCAGGGAAACTAGGTATTTTGGAAATCACTTGGAATGTAACTTGTCCAGATCCTCAGATGGTATAATTACTTTCAGTCCTAACCAACCTGTTTGAGTACACATCTAGGTTTAAGTAAAACACATTGCAGGGGGGGTGGGGGGTGGGAAAGCACCCTGAGAGAATCAGAATCATAGAATGGTGGGGATTGGAAGGGACATCTGGAGATCGTTGAGTCCAAGTCCAACCCCCCAAACAGAGCAGGATCACCTAGGGCAGTCCATGCTGAACCTCACAATTTAAGAATTCATTGTCAGGACATGAACCAGCTTTCTCCCTCTGCATCTCTCATCAGATCAATGCACCTTTTTTACTTGACTCATCTCTTCAGGTGGTAAGTATCGTGGCAAACCTTAAATTGAGAAGTGACTGCCTCCCAGGAGACTTCGGAATTAGTGATGCTGGGAAGAGTGAGATACCTTATATCAGGTTGGGAGATCTGAAAGAATCAAGCTAGATTTAGGGTCAGGGTATATGTAAAATGCAACTAGTCACACCCTCTCAGCTATGATCTTGCTAAAGCAATCTGCTTCCTTGTCAATCCCTCTGGTCATTTTAGAGGACAACTCTTCTGTCACGCTGACTTATGACATTACATTTCATATTTCTCTTTTTCTTATTTTTCAGCCTAATGGACACTACGTATTATTGTAATTACCAGATGAGTACTCAGCAGATCTGACTCATCATGTTGCTCTTCCCCTTGGAGAACAATGGTCCCCATAGTCTTCTCACTGGTGAAGCACCACCCTGTGGCACTTCCCACACCCCTGCCTGTCTGATCTTTGCCCATCACATTCTGATGGATGTTCCAAGGGACCCACTGACTTGCACAGAAACCAAGGAAGGGACTGAGGACATGAGGATGGTGCATGAAGGAGACACCTTTCTTTGTCCACTTGGCCTGCTGTTGGGATGCATAGACAAACCTGGAAAGAGGAAAGTGCTGTAGGGGCCAGTAAGACAGATGTGAGCATGCCCCCAGACAGCCTTCTAAGATGTCTAATTTTTAACCCTCAGATTGAATACATCATGGACAAAAATTGATTAAAAAGTAAATAAAATAGCATGGACAATTTAATGGGGAATAAAAATATAACAGGGACTTTCTCTGTTTGGTTTGGTTTGTTGGTTTGGGTTTTTTTCTTTTTCTTTCTTTTTCTAGAACCTAAAGCCTCTGTTTTAGTTTGCTCATCAGGCACTTTTGTGCCAAGAAACATGCTTCAGCCTGCCCTTCAGATGCTTTGATCTCCCAGCCATCACCTGCATGAATGTGATATTCATGAAGAAATCTGCTTATCAAGTGGGGTGAGCTGAGAAAACAGGAATCTTGGCAGAGAAGTGAGTGTACAGCTAGCACATCAAAATCAGTGGATCCAGGAAAAATGATGACAGAAAGGTGTAGAGAAGAACTTGCTTCCTTTACTAAAGGCAGTGTTGTTAGTAAAAGAACAAAATATGCACAGTATATACAATGCAGTATTTTCGACTGGGTACAATATGGAACATTATAACAGACAGCTTATAACAGACAGCTTAAAAAATAAATCACAGGTCATAAAATGTGAAATTAATATGGTTTGTAGAATGCAATATTAAGCTGGGTCAGTGAGGCAGAATGAGTATTTTGGTATTTGGGAGAGATAATGATTTCTTTTTTCAGTGGGCTTCCTGAAAAAAAAAAAAAACCCACCAGTTGCTTAAAAACTTCTAAATGATGACCTTTTTTGACTAGATTTATACAAAGTAACAAGAAAATCTTTCTTTGGGACCCATTTTATAAAAATGTTTTTGCTCACCTTTGCTTCTGTTCTTTAAGAACAGGTTTGCTGTGCTGCAAAGAAATGTTGTGGTACATTGCACCTGTGATATATCCATGCTAAGAACAGATGAGGAGAGAAGGAACATTCATGATTTTGCAATAATGAGACTGCTGATCCACAGCCTGCTGGCAATTCCTCTGCAGTAGAAATAAAGCCAAAGAGAATTGCCAAGGATCTCATCTGCATGCTGACAACTGCATGTCTCCTCAGATGCATCCATCCTCAGGTCACCCTTTTTGTTTTTTAACTTGGCACTAGTATGGCTAATGGAGTGGCAAGCAGTCTTGTCCTCTGAGTAGTGAGCTGTCTACAGACTCCAGAATACCATTTATTTTGTCTGTTTTTATTCATTGGCAATTTATTCATTGCCAAGACTCAGTCAGATAGGAAATTCAAACTGATAGGCACCAGTTACATGAGAAGTTTGCCCCTGTTTTGCCTTAAATTGCTTTCTAATTGATACAAATAACTATGTGGATGCTGCTTTGTATCAGATTAGTTTCCAAAGATTAGAATCAGTTTAAATTGAAGTTAACTCATCCCTGTCAAATTGAAATAGTGTCTATACAGTGCCTCACTACTGCATAAATCGGTTTTAAATTTGATTTAAGATAAATTGGTGCATTTTCTTTATGCAGATACAGCTTTATTTTAATAACACTTCACATGGTACACTTTATATACAAAAACTAGCACTGGTAGGGTGTTTGCATAGATGGCCAGTGATTCACCTTTTTTTGTTAATCAAGGGTGAATCAAGGAATCAGGAGGGAGAGTGAATCATGCAGGAACCAGAATGTCTTGTCAGCTGTGACCTGTTCAGACCCTGAGACAGAGAAGAAATAAGGAAGTGATTTACAGGTGATAGCAGTTCAGGATTCACCTTTCATGAGTTGCTGGAGATCAGTGGTACTCCGCACATTGCTCATCCGTGACCTGCTAAGCTCCTCATCTGGGAACCTTCTACCAGCAGACTGTTCCCACTACCAGTGTACAAATTTCCCGCTACTTATTGAAAAATAAAAGCTTAGCCGTGTTTGTCCATACCAATTTCTGTAAATTTGACTGCTGCTAAGAACAGAAAGGTTTAACCCTAGCAATATGTAAGCATACAGAGCTATTAGAACACCCTTTATAAGGCTGAGAAGGCCTGTCTGCTACATATTTACATTCCACCCAACTTCAGTATTTAACTCAGAAGTAGATAGGATAAAGCAAAGCAGATATCAGTAAGTCACAAGCACTGTGCTTGATATGGAGGTCTGTGACTGTGGGAAATAAATTGTGATATATGGTTACTTTTTTATCTATATTCTTTAAATGTGTTAACTATTGGTCAGATTTTCTTTTAAAAAGATGTCTATCTTTCTTTGAGCATTACCAGATACAAAGAATATCAGTCAATCATTTCACCAAAAGACAGCAAAATTTAAATCAATCTGTCTTTGCAAGCAATGAACATTTGAAGTCTGTATATACTGGGCACTCCAGCAGTCACCAACAAACAGTATTTTAACTGCAAAAGCTAATGACAGACATCTAAGTTAGAATCATAGAATGGTAAAGGTTGGAAGGGACCTCTGGAGGTCACTAAGTCCAACCCCCCTGCCAGATCAGGGTCACCCAGGGCAGGCCACACAGGAACAGATCCAGGCAGGTTTTGAAAGTCTACAGAGAAGGAGACTCCACAACCTCTCTGGGCAGCCTGGTGCAGTGCTCTGTCACTCCCACAGTGAAGAAGTTTTTCCTCATGTTGAGGTGGAGCTTCCTGTGTTCCAGTTTGTGACCACTGCTCCTCATGCTACCTCCAGGCACCACTGAAAAGAGACTGGCCCCTTCTACTTGACATCCACTCTTCAGATATTTATAGACATTAATAAGATCCCCTCTCAGTCTTCTCTTCTCCAGGCTAAACAGGCCCAGATTTCTCAGCCTTTCCTAAAAGGAGAGAGGTATATAAAGGTGAACACATACCATTTTCTCTGGGTCTGTCAAAGTTTAAAATGCAAATAGGAAAGGTTACTCTCATTATACTATACCTAGCATTGCAGACTTTGTCCAATCTATGATGCTACCTTACTACTCCTAACAACATTTGAAAAGGATAATTTTTTATCAGACTATTAGACTGCCAGGCACAAAACTGCCCAGGAAACCAGTTTCAGGCAATTATAGAGGAGATTCAGTAGGTGGGTACAACTGCCCCAGGCAGAACATAGTACTGAGGTATTATGTTTACACACATCGCATAGAGATGACGCACCACACAGAGGAATGATCGGTGTGTAAGGGAATATACTGGCCTACCAGCTAAACTGAAATCACTGTCATGTTTTACTACTGACCTGAGCAATCAGGAGCACGGCAAGTCCCTTTAGCTCCCAGACCAACAGTAACAACTATTGTATAGCATTAATAGAAAACCACCATGAGTCCTGACACTTTCCAGACACAATTAAGGAAGAATATTCAGCAGTGTACTCTCTTAAAATTCAAAAGCAATTAGCAGATAGCAATATTGCCAGTACTTATTGCACAAATAAGCAAGGGACAAAATCTGAACCTCACAAGTTAATTTTCTATTTCATTCTATTCATCTATTTGTTCTTTAATGACTTTGACAAGTGATTTCACTAGCAAGGTATTTGCACGATGAAACCTGTGCTTCCTTCTCAGGAAAAGTGCCCCAAAGCCCTATTTACTCTTATGCTTTCTAGAAGTCTTTTAAGGTCTATGAATGTCTTGAGAAAGCTACTTTTTCCACATTAACCCTCTTCTGTGCTGTCAAGAAATTGTTAGCATTACTGTACAATGGAACAAGTCAATAGTATTGTCTGTGTCTTTCTCCTGACCTTTGTGTACACGTGATCACAAGTTTGCAGCTGCAAATGCAGCTCATAGGCAGCACCTGAAAATGCCTAATTTTCACAGATAAAAAAGTGGGGGAGGACAAGGAGGAGTAAGAGTATGGGGAGGATTAAAGAAAGATCTGGGGGAAACTGGGTTGTGCTTAATGGTATAAGGAATAACTAGTTTATGAGGAGATAAATTAATGACTAGATTTTTTGTATAACTCTAGGATTAATTAGTTTGGGTTTGTTTGAGTGTATGGTCTGGAGTGAAGTAGTTTAAAAAGCTTTTTCTGGCCCTTGATAATGAGGAGGCTCATTAATTGTTAGATCAACTATTTCTCTTACTGTTTAAAGGTGGGGGTTTTGGTTTGGTTTTTGTGTGTGTGTTTCATTTTTCTGGGCTTTTATTGACTTCTGTTAAAGTGAATTGAGGTGGCTGTACATGAATGGGCATGGGGTTGCATAGTTTGGGTAAGTAATGAGCTGGTGATGGCAAGCTTTCGAGCTTCTGGATTATGCAAGGAGAGAGAAGGAAGGTAATCTGGTCATGATTTCTGTGGTGTAACAGTAATGTCACTTTTCTACAGCAGCTGCTAGAAAAAAAAAAAAAAAAAAAAAAAGTTGTAAAACCTTCATTTAAACCCTCTGTTTTAAAATATATCCTAGTCTAGCTTTTACCGAGGGGGTCCTCTGGATTTGAGCCTGCTTTCTTGATTGCTTTTTGGTAAGAAAAAAAAAGGCTTAAACTTTTACCTATAAAGGATTTCTCATTCACTGAGCTTTCACAGTAGATGTGCTTTAGGAGAGATAACTAAGAAATAGTGATACTTTCTATTGCTATGCTGAAGGCGACAGTTATTATTCTGTTTAAAAACTCCTTATTGCTTTTTTTTTTTCTTCCTGTCACTTACTAAATAAACACTGTCTAAGGTACAACATAAATATTGTGTGAAAAAACAAGCTAATGCTACTATAACAATGCAGAGAAAGCGTGAAATAACTAAAACTCATCCAGTAACAGCAACAAGCAATTACAGGAAGACATAAAAATATCTCATTATGTTGTAAAATCATGTCTGTATATAGCAACATATTAAAATGGAATAGTCCCCTTTCTTAGTGACGCTTTGTTATATACTCTTTTCTGTCTTGGAACCATCCTGGGACTCAAGTAGCTGATGTTTGGGTATGCTCATTGTGGGAGTGACCACTCCAGAGTATCTTCCGTGTTGTGAGCTTTTGCGTAGCACGGCTGCCATGCTGGTCCCTGAAGAAGCAGAACTTGCATTTCAGAAGTAAGGCTGGGCTATGAAATTGCCTTTTGTATAAATACCTTTGGACTTGATATTTAAGCTTTACTGACTTGTTAAATTAACAGCATCCTTGTAATACAGAATCATTGCAAATTCAGTGATTGAATTCTTCTCTCTCAGGCTAAGGGATAACTTTGTAGGCTTGTTTGCAGTTGCTCAATTCAGATATGAGCTATTATTCTCTGGGCTTCTCTAAGTGAGAACTACATTAACATAAAGTCAGGTGTTAGAAGAACATTTTTACCATGAAAGCAAACCAGCCTGTCTTGATTTAGCTGATGTCACTTCAGTTTCATTTAAACCAAAAGAAGTTATTTCTATATGACGTTGACTACACACCTGAAACTAATGGTGTAACTTATTAATTAAATTAGAAACTTTTTTTCCTTAAGAACTTTGACATGCAGAATTCCCTTCACAGTGCAAGTAAAAATACTCCCCATATTGAGCCAGCTGACTTGCGCTATTTTATTGTTTGGCTACAAATGTTTATCAGGCAACTACAAAACATCAAGTAACTTCACAAACACTTTGAATTTAAAGTTGAGAGCACTAACCAGGCCGAGACTAAAAGGAAGTTAGCAGTAAGTGAATATCATGCCTATTATAGCTCATAATGTTATGCACGTATTTTGCTGCAGTTTCCAGCAAGAAGCACGTATCGGCTGTTTGATAAATGGTAGAAAACAGTTTTGTGTGTTATTCCATAAATTTCTAAATGGAAGATGCTTTTTAAATATGCTACACAACAAAACAGTATCCTTTCATTACAACATGAAGGGGAGGGGGTAATCCAGAATCCATTTTTTCTTTCGGCATGTCCTCAGGATGTTGTGTGTATACCTGTGGTTAATGTACTAACAACGTAAAAAGAATTTTTATCGGCTACAAGGACTCAGCATCCTGTTGGGTATCTCTTGGAGTGAAAATAATCTAATTCTGGGAACAAAAATCGAACATGTGTTTGGGCCTGTTCTGTTTTGATGAGTAACAATGATAAAAGTAGGCATTTCTATAATCCAATATAAAGGTACATGTGGCAACAATCAGGGTTTCTAGGTACTTTTAGACACTCCAATAAATCAAGGAACCTTGGCAAAGACTTGTGCAAGGAGTCCCTAAATACCAGATTTTCATGTCATCTGAAGAAAGGTTCATCTGTGTAACTGATACACATCCCCAGACTCAGATACCTCAGACCTTAAGATCTAACCAGTGTGATCCCCTCTACAAATACAAGAAAGCTGTAGCTATTGGCTAAGTGTAAATGTGATCATGTTAAGCTTCCCTATTTCTTCCTCCTGTGTTTGAAGTTGAGCCAAGGCAGGCAAAGAAAACTGCTGGTAGATCTCATACTGAAACTTGATTCAGTTGTCAAGCCCTTTATATAAAACCAGAATTACTTTCATCTTGCGTAGCATGCCTTAATCTTGGAAGAAGTAATTGCTATACATACTGTATGCTTTGAAGTCCTTCTACCATAAGAGTAATGGAGCAGCAACGGTGTCAATAGGGCCCACATACTAGGGCCCCAGGGTACTAGGAGTATCCCTGGCCCTGCATCAGCCTGAACAGCTCTTCTGTAACCCTTCAGGACTTAAGTTAATAAAATTAAAAAAAAATCCAAACCAAAACAATCCCCAACACACAAACCCCTAAAACTAAAACAAGCAAATAAAAAACCCATAAAAACCCATTTAAACCCCCACCCACCCAAAAGCCAAACAAGAAAAAGCTGTACATAACTCCACCACTGAAAAACAAACCACCCAACAGAAACGGGTCTTGTGGAAAACAGAACACTGCGCTGACTTCTCACTTCGGGGTAGAGTGACACACGACACGACACGACACCCCCACCACACCAACATCTGCCCCCGCACCGTATTCCTGCCCCGGGCAACCAGGCCCAGAGCGAGGTGAAGCACCGGGCCCACCGCTGCGGAAGGCGCTCCCCAGTCACGGGCGGGGTGGCCCCACCTGATCCCAGGGTGGCAGCTAAGGGGAGCCGCCGTGACTCTAGCGCTGAGCAAGGGAAGGGCCCCCTGTTTTCCAGGCACGGGGCTTCGACCAGGGAAGTCGGGACTCCCCTCTCCCTGCTGCCACCCCCCTAGGCCGCCATGCGGTGCCCTGACCAGTATCTGGCTAAACGGGACGGACATTCCGCGCATGCCCCAGAGAGCTCCGCTGAGGGGCGGAGACAGAGCCCGACGCCCGCCGGTGGACCGTACCACTGAGGGGTAGGGGGGTGGGTTAGGAAAAAGCTTCCTCCAAGAATTCGCTTATGGGGACTCCCCTCTGGCTCCTTCCCTAACTGCAACAGTAACTGATCGACAGCGGCAGGGACAAGCAGAAGGGTTCCCGCCCGCTCTCGCTCGCACGCATTCTCTCCACTACCTCCTCTCCCTCGCCTCCCCCGGTGGCGGCGAGTTGGGCGTGTCCCGCCCTCTTCCTCCCTCCCACTGCCGATGGTCGGGCCCGCTCGCGCTGCCCGTGGCCCGGCTTCGCGAGTTCCCGCTCTCCCGCGCTGCCTTCTCCCGCCCCCTCCCTCCCTTCCTCCGTGCCGGCTCCGCGCTCGCCTCGGCCTCCCGCACCCTCCCCCCGGCTTGGCGGCCCAATGGCGTACAGTCAGGGCGGCGGCAAGAAGAAAGTCTGCTACTATTATGACGGTGAGCGGGGCCGGCGCGGGAGCGCGTGTGTCTCTGAAAGTCGGGGGAGACCCTCTAAGGACCGTCTGGGGCGGCCTGACCCCCTCCCCCGCCATTACGGGCCCCCCTTCCCCTGCGGAACGAGTTCCCCCACCCCAGCTCCATGGCGGCCCCGACCAGGGATCCCCCGCCACCTCCACCTGCGCCGCCGCACCTCCTTCCCGCAGTCGGCCCTGTGCACTCACGTCCCGCCGGGCGGCTGAGCACCGGAGGCCGCCGGGCGAGGGAGAAGTGGGGGCGGGAGTGTGTGGGTGTGTGTGGGTGGCGGGG
>JAAGNO010022796.1:47502-85688 GCA_033439905.1 Ceryle rudis | reverse complement strand
ACTTCACTGTGCAGGGTGAATGCAAGGGGGGGGGGGCTATAGGAGGGTGACGTGGGGGGAGGTACGCTTCTGTCAAGCACCTCTATGAGGTGTTTTATAGGGGGGCGGGGCGGGGGGTGTGTGTGAGATTGGGGCGCACACACAACATGGTTTCTGGTTTTAATTGCTTCCATTTGGCCTCTGCCCGGGTTGGGAGCGACGTGGACTTCAGCGAATGTGTCCCGACCACAGGAAGGAACAATGTTAAACGTTTTAATTATATGGGGAGTGAAACAAAGTAAAAGCCGAACAATGAAGAGCAAATATAAAGAAAGGAAAACTAATTAATGGAACATTAACATAAGAATTTAATGCAACCAGGCTGAGTCTGGTTTGCAGCATGAAAAGGAAAACAGCTTTATTGTCCTGAAAAGGAGCAGGCGCAACCCGGCACCCGGCATTGCGTGCACGGCACGGCTGCCCTGGCCTCGAGCGGGTTACTTCCACCAAAAAGATGCTTTTAAGATTCAGTGTCTTTAGGAAGCTGTGAACCAACCTATCTAGGCTGAAAATCTGACGCGCAGTCATCCAACGTAATCTTTAAACTTCCATAAGCAAAGTGGTCCTGTGGGTTATCCTCAAAACTACCCTTTATGTAAATAAACTCTTGCCACAGACACAGGTGTGAAGTAAGACGTGGTCTGAAGGGTCCATTCCGTTGCCAGGACAGAGTTTTTCACACGCTTCAACCCCCAGTCTCTATTGCTACGCGGACTTGTCCCACTCGAGGTGCAGGACCTTGCACTTGGCATAATGTTTGGTGCAGAATGGCAGGACCTTTTCCTAATGCCACTTCAGGAATAAATATTCGGTTGTTTCTACAGCGGATGGACCAAAACTTGAAGTCATTAATGGATTGGATGAAACTGAGCCATATCTGACTGTTGTCCGATACTAGATCTAGACCGGGGCCCAACTGACCTTGCCCCAAATCTCAAAATGTGCCACTTAAAAGGTGAATATCACTGAACTTTGTAACACTGTAAATCTAGAGACACGTAGATCTGATGCTTTCAACACGATCCACCCAATGCACTGTGCCTGGGTTATGGGAGGAATCTTTGAGAAGGGGAGACTAATTTAATTAACTTTTTTTTGCACCTCCCACCTTGTAGTTTATTGCATCACAAATATCTGCATTGTATAATATTCTATGTAAAACTCAACAGAGCTTAATTAATTAAAACAAGCTCATGATCAGGCAAACCAGAGTGAATACAGATAGGCAGATTTTTTCTGTTTCTGCTGGAGATTGTAACCCACCCAAACAAATGGACTCTCACGGAAGGACTGCGCTTACTCTGCTTCTCTACACCTTGCACCCATATCGAAAGGCCATTTCAGAAGTGAGACTGATTAACGCAGCCCTTTTCCTTTCCATCATCTGAAAGAATGAAGGAGGACATGCAAAACCGCTTGGAATTATGGCCTCGTCGGGAACATTTCTCATGACTCAGCGTTAGAGCGTATGCTCGTGAAAACAGCTTTCAAATGAGCAGAGCCTGGAAAGCGATTCTTCAGAGGTTTGCCAGCTCCACCTTCCGCTCTCCAAAGTAGCCACAAACTCTCCCCTCAAGCCACCCAGTGGAAGATTGCTTCAAGCAGCCCTCTCTTCTGTGCACACTCGGGAAGGTTGCAGAAGCTTAGACCAATGATCTTGATGGCAGCCGGAGAAGAATCCCTGTGCTTCTCAGAGGAGCTGGGTCTACTGCCTGTAAGCAAAGAGCTGGTATACGACAACCTGTTTTGGGCACTGCTGCTACAGTCCGTCGACAGCAGAGGCCAATTGCACAGAGAGTTTTGATCTTTTTTCTTATCTATTAGAGGAAAAATATCTATTGCTCTTCCTGATACAGAAGATCAGATCACAAAACACACCATGCCAGAGAGGCTAGATCAGTGTTGCAACAGTGAGGAGAAATAACGGCTTTGTAAATCCCTTTTACCATCTGACATCTTCTAAGGATGGCGAATAACTGTAAGGAACGCGCTGAGGGCTAACATATTGTTAATACCTTTTATTAAAGTGTCACCTTCGTTGTTAAGAATGAAATGTATCAATGAGGCCTGTGTGTATGTGCGTCCTTGTGTGTGTGGAAGCATTCTGGTTGGAAGAGACCTTGAAGATCACCAAGTCCAACCATGACCCAGCACTGCCAGGTCACCACTAACCCGCGTCCCTCAGCACTGCATCTCCATGACTTGGAAACCCCTCCAGGGATCACGGGAACTCCACCCCTGCCCTGGGCAGCCTGGGCCAGCCCTGGACAACCCTGGAGGGGAAGAAATCTTCCCTAATATCCAACCCAAACCTCCCCTGGCACAACTTGAGGCTGGTTCCTCTTCTATCACTTGTCCCTTGGGAGAACAGACCGACCCCACCTGGCTCCAACCTCTTTTCAGGGAGCTGTAGAGAGCGAGGTCTCCCCTGAGCCTCCTTTGCTCCAGGCCAAACAATCCCAGGTGACTTTCTGCTTTCTCAGAAAGCAGAAGCAACCACAAGTGCCCATGCATCATTTCTCCAGGACTCCATGTAACATCTCATTGGGAACCACCAATACTTATCAAAAATGCAGACACTCTTGTCTGCCAAGTACTCGGTACCTTAGCAAGGTTTCATGAACAACTGAAAGCCGACTTCTGGATTAATAAATAAATAAATAAATAAATAATAAAAGAAGAAGAAAAAAGACAAAGCCTATAAAATTCGGGGCACGGTCGGAGCTTCTTCAGCTCTAGCAATGGGAGAAACAACCTGGGGGGAAACCAGATGTATAGATAGCTATATATATTCAGGACATAGGGATGAAAGCATCTCTGCGTTTTTATATTGTTCTCACAAAAAACAATTGTTAATCAGAAGTGACTGGTTAAATTGTGTCAATGACCAGTCCTATTCTGCATGTTCTGTTGAAGCCAGGCACCCTCTGAGGACAGCTGGAGCTCAGCCAGAATGTCGTGACCATGGTCAAGGTCATAGGTCCTCACGTGCCAAGCAATACAGCCTGGTTCCTAATCTTTACAGACTCTTTTTCCATGGGGAAGCAAACTGGAATACATTCAGCTGGACACGTTAGTATTTTTAATCCTTATCTCCTTTTGATATAAAAATAAAGCTACCGGTTATTTTTTGTTTCATTATTAAGCCCTTGGTTTTTACAAGGATTTCAGAACTTGGCCTAGATTAGAAACAAAAATAGTAAGAGCTCCTTTTCACAAGAAATAAGATTTAAAGGTATTAGGGGGTATATGCCCTCCTTTCTAGCAAGCAGCACGAGGAGTTCTTTTTTTTTGAACCCCCCCCCCAAAAAAAAATAAATTAAAAAGTCAACCACAATAGCTCTAAATAATTTTTCTTTGTTTCATATTTGAAAATGCTGTTAGTAGTAAAATTCCACTAGCACACATAGAAGAGAGTTATGTCCTTTCACAGCCTTTTTCTGGCTATAATTGGACTTGCTATGAATAGTTGGTATGCAGCCCAGTGCAGGGGGATTGAACTGAATGTTGAGACAGGTGTATTTTTGGCTCAGCCACCGCCCCACTATGTAATTGTGGTCTCTTCGCATCGGTTTTCCCTCCTACCCTAGCTTGTCTGTTCTACTTAAACACTTTGGAGTTTTAAAACATGACATCCTCTTACATATTTCTAAATAACCATGCCCAAAACAATGGTTTGTGCTTGAATCCTTATGCTCCATTAGCACTGAAGTAACAGCAGCCTTTCGATGGTTTCCTCTTCAGAGGAGCTGGGCAGCTTTGACATCATGCTTTAATCTTCAGCTGGGCTTTGTTCAGAGCTGTACCACTCAGGGACAAACCGTTATGTGTGGGCATGTGAATGCAGGAATAAAAGGAAACGGCTGCATCCAGGAGTCTGGAAATCATTACGTTCCCACCATCACGGGCAGCCACATTGTACAGTCCGTTCCAGGATCAGGGCCTCAGCTTGAAAGGCCACTAGAATCTCCAGGTTTTGCAGAAAACAGAACTCAGATGGTTTTTTGGAGGTTCCTGATGGTTGTGATTTCACATCCTCAGCTGGTGTCACTGCTGAACGTCCAGACCCTGACACTGCTGCCAGCCAGTTTCCCTTCCATTCCTTGGTGCTGGCAACCACATTCCGATGCAAGACTAAATCTCTTTTAAGTGACAGCGTTTTTTGGAAGCAGATGAAGTGCCAGACAACATCAGATCCACAGCTCAACTACTGTAGCACCTGCTCTCCGCCATGAAAGTAGTTCTCATCTTTGTCTCTAAGTTAGAAGAATTAAATGTTCACGCCCAGCTTTGCGTGGTTTAATCTGTCTTTCAGAAAAGTGCAATAGCTTTGCATATTCTTATTACTGTTCAGATAAATTTCCTCTTCAAATTCCATGTCTTCTGGGCCTCGTTGCTTAGGCACCATTTCAATCTGAGGTGCATTTATCTTGCAGCTCGACCAGGGCCTCCCTTCTCCTTGCACTAGAAGACTCTCAATCTAACTCCTCCAAGCCTTTCTCTAGTCTTATTAATATATGCTATGCTCCCTAATCTAATTTTAAAGGGAAAGGTTTATTTCTTCGTTAGGTGTTCAAATTACCTGCCATCATGATCCTCTTTCCCTAAATATTCTTTAATCCTGCAATATCCTTTTGAAGGATATGACCATAGAGAGCAGCTGAGATGGACGTTGCCAGTGATTTATGTAATGACATTCCACTATTTTCCATATTACTGCCCGGCCCATCTCTAATTCACCCTGGCTGCCTTTTATACCCAGGCAATGCAAACCAGCAACACTGATAGCTGCTTTTCAAGCTGTTGTCGGGTTTGTGCCTCATACAGTCAACATTAAAGGCAACAAATGAAGCCCAGTTTAGTACTCGTAGCATTTGTTTCTGCAGACATGAAAAGTCAGCCTGTCCACTGCTGTTGGCCAGCTGCACAAGGCTGGATCATTGCACAGGGAATGCTTCTCTCCTGCTCCTTCTCCTCCTGTGCCTTCTGTAAGCAGGGAACGAAGGTAACTGAAGGACTCCCCATCCAAGGAGAGCCCTGAGTCCACTTGCTCACAAAAGGCCCTGGAGTTACAAAACTTGTTTCCATAAACGATGCCAGGCAAGACGGCTTTTTGGGAAATAGCCTGGCCAAGCAGCACACCCTCTACAAATGCTTCAGAGATGGGCTTTCTGACCCGGCCCACGCGACAGCTGCAGCATGCATTTGCAAAAAAACTTCCTTTCAGACAAGCTGGCCAAGTGACCTATGGCAATACTTGTCTTAACCAACTTCCCTGCATCTACACCACGTCATATTTTTGCTATCACTCCCCCACCGGTATCCCATAGAAAATAGGTCTTCTTTTTTTATGATCTCGGCCAATCATGGCAAGTAAATGTTTTTACCTTCTCATCCACTCCTATCTCATAATGTGGCTGATTCACAAATAAATGAAGTCACCCCAGCTACAGTTGCTACTGTTGCCTGCTCATTCATTCCTAGAATTTCACAGCTTAAAGAACCATTCGGTCACCTTACCTAGACATGCAAATGGCCCACGGTTCACAAAATACAGTGAAAAACCGAAAGACCAACAAAAACACTGGTTTATGAGCAACTTGGAAAATAGTTTTATACTGAAAAAGTGTATGTGCTGCTTCAATGGACAATTTAACCTGCTCTTGGCCTTCCTAAGAAATCTTCACACACGCTGCATCCGCGTGTGAAAGATTCTGGTCGCGTCATATTTCAATTCCTGAGCTTGAACTTTGGTCTTCCAGGACAACTGAGCTCAAGCCCAGGAGCCTGGCATTCTCCCTCTTCCCACATCCACATAAAAAGCAACTGGGACTCTGATCTTGCACTGGCGACTCCTAACTGTTCTGCACTCAAGGAGAAGTGAGTCCCAGCAGCCAGGCTGATGGAAATAAGCCATTTTGCCAACAGTGAGCAAGAGTTTGGTGCACAGTCCACTGTGTGTCCTGGATGCCTGTCTGCCTACGGAGACCTAGCCAGTAAAAAGGAAGAGTTGAAGAAGAAAAGCATTTCAGATCTCACATTGTTTCCTATTCGTAATGTAGTTGCTTTCCCTAGCAAACCAGAACTACTTGGCTTTTTCTCCTCAATGGTTAAAACTACATTTCTTGGGAAAGGCTAATAAATGGAACAATAGAACCCTGGAGCCTGCAGAGATTGGGTCCGGTTCGTACAAAGACAAAACAAAACCAAACCAACAGAAAACAACCCCAAAAAAGGCCCTCTTCTTACATTTGCCACAACAACCTCATGCCTGGAACCACGGGAGGAGGCCCACGCATACTTTGGCCGTTAATTACGACTTTCGTGTCCTTTTGGTGGTATTTTTTGATGACAGGAGCAACTGGAGGAAACCAGAAAACAGAGTTGGGGACCCTTCTGAGGCACTTCTTGTTTTCCCTGTCTCTTCTCAGGGGTTGGCAGCCCCCGGACATATTTCTGCCATTTCCTGAGCGTTTTCCACGAAGTGCTGACTTGCAGCCAGCAGCCTGTATCACTTAGAGCAGTGTTCAGCATCACAAAGGATCAGATCCCGGAGCTGAATCCAGCCAAGCTGGACTTACAACTTGTCAGCAGTAATCCACTGTGAGCAAGGTGACAGAGTACCCAAAGATCAGCATGGCTGGATGGTTGGCACATGCGTCCCACATTTTTGGGGCACATGGATGACCATGTGTTACATTAATACACTCTGACTTAGTCTTACGGTAAAGAACTATCAGCATGGTTCAATCTATTCGTTGTGGTTGAGTGCTCACCGATTATCTGTAGGAGTGCAAATACAGCTGTTTGTCAGACATGAGACACTCGTTTAGCTCTCTGTATTGTTAAATACATTATTAGCTAATTTACAGTAGGAGAATCTTTACCTCCAGTATGTGTGATGAACCTCATCTGAACCTATTTTGCACCTATTCCATGCCTCAGCTTGCTCTGGGTAATGAGTAGTGATGTGTGTGAGCCAGAAAGAACTGCTCCTGACTTTCATAAACATACTGAGCTTCCGAGAGTGGCAGTTAAAAAAGAAACATGCATTAATTAATTTCTGATTTCTAACTGCTAAATGCAATGTATTTCGTGTTGATTAACAAAGACAACAATGCCCATGAAATCCCCCAAATCCCCCAATCGCGTTTCAGAACATAAATTTGCTTTAATACTTCGTTTTAGAAACAGCTCACCATCAGCCATGGCAGTCTCAGAAATCCTAAATCTGAGTTTCTCTGAGGGGATTTCATCTGAGTTTCATATTCAGCATTATTTCTCACCGGTTTCTTAGCACACATGAAAGTATTAATTCATTGCTGTACTTAACACGGAGAGTAGCTGGATTTTGAACCAACTTGTCACTGCTGAAAATATCAGGGCTGCTTCTTCAACAGTCATTGAAATCCTTAGTCACACAACGACGGATAGACAGCAAACAAGCTGTTGAAGCAAAGCAGGCCTTGTGTCAATGAAACAGCATGTGACATCACCTCCCCGTGAGGACACACAAAAAACCTTCTAATGTCCACTGAGGATAAAGGAAGAAGCCATTGCAAGAGTGACTTAGGTTTGGATGTCACGGGAGAAAGAAAAAATAATCTTGTGATAAAAGGAATGAGACACTGGGATACGTTGCCAAGAGAAGCTGTTGGATTTCACCCATCCGTGGGGATTTTATGAACATGTTGGGAAGATGTGGGTACAGTTGTTCCCATCAGAAAGGTGGAAGGACAGAAGAGGAGTTCTGAAATAAAGGACCCTGAGATGCAGCCTATGTTTTATGCTTCGGTTATAGCCATTGTTTTTAGGGTCTAGGAGTAAATTAAGCAGCTTTAGACCCGAAGAATTTTGGAAGAACAAAAAAAATATTATTTTAATATCTTTTTCCCTTTCGCTTTTACATTTTATCTCCTCTCCCCTGTTTTTTCTTATTGGATCCCTTGAAAAAGGAATTCTTTTTGTCTCACTGCTAGATTAACCCTCCATAATCCTCCCGCATGTGTGCAAAGCTCCACTCCTCTGTGTCTCCAGAACGTGGCCCTGAGAAGCTGTCCCTTCCATTGCAATTACCCAGTTTGCAATGACAGAAGCAATTTTGATCCTGCAGGAGATGCCAAGATTTGTTCCAAGCTTCCCATTCCCAAATTAACGAAAACAAAATTTTTATTATTTAGTTGTAACTTGGCAGTTAAAGAGGATTCTCTCCTCCTGAACTGCTGTGGATTCTTTTACCACTCAGGTATGTGCAAAATCTTTAAGTTACCTGCTGCTCAAAAGGCCCCAGAAGTTTGGTTACACATGTCAATCACAGTGGGACTATTTCATTACTCTGGGAAAAAAATCATTTACCTTCCCTTCTCTTTTTTTTTTCCCTTTCAACACCACTTCTCATACAATACTAAATAGTGCCAGCAGGATTTAAAATTGAATTCAGAATTATTTTAATTACTTAAAATGCTTTACTTCCCCCCCCAAATGCATAAATAGGATCTGCTCAAACATGCCTGGCAGGATGCATTTAAATGCTCCATGAAGATAGGCTGTTCCCTGCTTTCTTCTTTGGTTTGGTTTTCTCTTTCTTGTGTATATATATATATAAAAATAATCTAGTAGCAAATGAATGAAACTTAATTATGCAAATATGCTAAATCCAGTTGACAGGCAGGAATGCAGGCAATGCTAAAGTAAAGCTGGTAAGCTGAGGGCAACATCTACTTTTTGTTATTTATTAGGGGCCAGACATGAAAAGGCATCTGAGCACCCAGAGAGACGGTCAGGCAGGAATATTTACAAAAACACCTAAGTGAATTAGGTGCTTTATTGCTGTACTATTTTACTGATGGCAACATGGGTAAATTAGCGAGTGAAATTAGTCAGCGGTGACACACCAAACTAATCTACTTTATGATTCAGCAATCCTATGCTTTCCTCTGAACACAAATCCCAGATGCAAAACAAGTGTCATTCTTACGCATACATCCCCGCTCCAGTTCTGTAAAATTACTGTCTGTGAGGAAAGAACGTTTTGTACGGCGTCTAGAAACCCTCCCAGTGACACCTTTCCTGGTTCTTATTGAGATGCTATAGGAAATTATGGATCGTGAGCTATAATTTCAGTGGTAAAACCAAAAGTTATTTCCAAGCTGCTCTTCAAAGGTGTGTCATAAATCAGGGCAAAGAGAACATGACAAAGGACTTAGGTAGCTGGCATTTCTCTTCTGGAATGGACTGAAGAAAAAGTAAAAAAAAAAAAAGGAAAAAGCAAAGGCATTGTTGTTTCTCTATGCAATTTATGAAAGGCGTGTTGGTCTTGACAGAGCTGCTGAGGGATGCTGACGTTTGTAAAGGGATTTAATCACGAGAAATGCATCACAAGGATGCAAGCCTTCATACGCTGAGCTAGGTTGGTAATTATGAATGAAATAGGTGAAGGATTCCAATCAAAATAAACCCTAAACTTTATCATTTTTAGCAGCTTGCAATAAAACTCACACTACAGATTTGTGCTGGGCCCAGTCTACTGAACAGTCACATTACCGACCCGGACACATAAAACTGGCAGATGGCATCTTTCTAGGAGGGATTCCAAGCACTGGGGAAGACAAGGACTGGATTAGTACTCAGAGCAACCCTAAAATGTTATTGAAATAATCCAAAACTAACAATATGAAATTCTAAGGAATGCTATGCTTGGGAAGAAGAAAACTGAAAATGTAAGATGGCTAAGGAGAAAAAAACTTGGCAGTAATGGTGTCTTCATTTAGCTGGTATCTGGGGCTAAACTCTAGCAGTTGCTCTATCACCCAATGACCCCTCCCCAGCAGAGAGGAGAGATCAGAAAAGGAGGGGAGACCCAGGGGTTGAAATGAAAATGGATTTAATGAAACAGCCAAACCAACACCAATGTAAAGTTACACCCAGCCCAGCAAAGGTACAGCGGGTGCAATAACCAGGAAAGCATCCTCAGGAGAGGAATGGTGAGCGACTCCTTCCAGGGATGAAGAGAATCAGAAAGAGAAGGAAGAGGAGGATCAGGAGGACCTCTATCCTCAGCAAAAATCCACTTTATACTGAGCAGGACACTTATAGGATGGGACACATCTGTGGCCAACTCAGCCCAGCTGCCCTGGCTGCCTCCAACCTGCTGATGGCCTGCAGACCATGGCTGGCCCAGGGGGCTGGCCCAGCAAAGCCAGGATATAACATGTTTGAACACCATACAATAGATGGAGGTCCTTATTTATTCCGTCCCGTGCAGCAGTTCAGGTAAAATGTGCAGCCTGGCTTTGAGCATGGCACTTTAAGAAAGGATACAGACAAACTAGAGCACTGGCAAGAGCAGAAACACTGCTAAGAGGTTTAAAAATGTGACAGAAGGTTGAAAGAAATGGGTTTGTTTGGTTTGGAAAAGAGAAGGCTGAGGAGCAGTTCAGTAACCAGCTTTTAATATGTAAAAAGATCTTAAAAAGAATGGTCATCAGTTACTCTCCATGTTCACCCAACATAGGGAAGAAATCACTGGTTTAATTTTTCAGAAGGGAGAAAGAGGATAGATGAGATTAAATAAGATTAGATTAAATTAGACATTAAAGAAAAACTTTCCAGCTGCAAAGGTTGTTAAGGACTGGAAGAGGCTGCCTAGGGAGCTTCTTTCACCTCATAATTGAAGGCTTCTATGAACAGATTAGACAAAGATTAGATAGATGGTCTGAGTATGTTTGACCTTCTCTCAAAGCAGGCAGACAGAGTAGCTGACGTTTAAACATGTCTTTCATTCCTACATATCTAAGATGCTATTGGTAAATCACTTAGAAAAGAATATTCTTAAAAGATCCTAAATCCATAGTTTTTTAAGCGATTTGTGCTTTTTTTTTTCCTTTTTTTTTTTTTTAAATATTCAGTGCATTGAGCAGCTCTTATTGATCATATCACTGTCAGATTTGGGATTCTCATTCCAGTTTGGAAGGCTCCATTAAAAAAAAATTCTAGAAAAAAGCAAACCTGGATAAACTCTTTCTACCTTTTTCAGAGAATGAAAGGCCAGTTCATCTCCCTTTGAAATAAAAGGTGTGATTTGTGTTGGTGACAAGAGGAGATTCCGTGCTCAGGATCGACATCTGCTGTGTTTCGTCACACAGAAGCACACTTGGATTGTCAGACTCGTCAAAATTGCAAGTCAAAGTTAATGGGACTGGCTCGGGCAATACCTATTACACACATACACCATCGTGTGTCCGTCAAGCCTATGTCCATTTTAAACGTTCTGATACGTAGGTGGGGTGCTGTCAAATTAATTTGTTTGCGTGTAGCATTTTCAGAGGCATTTCTAAAGGACTATATATAACCTTGTCACTGAAGCGTTGTATCCTTTTAAACTCCTGCAGTGGAAGAGCATTTTCAGCTAAGCAAATTCTTTAACTTGCACTGTTAGTGCTTGCCGATGCCAAAAATCCTGCTAAGGAAGTAGCCTTATCTGAACTTTCATGTCACGACAGATGCTTTCAAAGCTTTACCGTGTCCATAATCTACATGCGAGCCACTCAGCTCGACAGCAGTAGGCCTTGAAGAGGAAAACTTTTCCCAGGTGACAATATACTTTAAGTAGATATTACTAGGTAACGTGTTGTAAATATTGTACAGCTTTCAAAGGGAGTCAGATAACCTTTCCTCGTAACACTCAGCCAGGTTAATGCTTCCTGAAAATGAGAGACAAATCTTCTGGCTGTTCTTCAGACATTGAAGCGATGTAGGTTCCAATAGGCATCTACAACAGGGTAACAGCACCGTGCGGAGCCATGGCAAGGACAGCAGCCTGCTAAAAATCAGGGTTCATGTTTGTGGCTCTTTCAGATCAAGGGCTGCCTCTCCCTCCTTTCTCCCTGTCTTTTCCTTCTCACAGCTGCTGCATTCAGCTCACTCTTACACTAAGGATGTTCTCATGAGCATGTGTTCGAGACCTTGCTCGTATCTTACAGGCTAATGATCGGCTTTGCCACGCCGAGCATGGAGGTGTCAGTAGGTATTAATAATACTGTGAAAGAGATAACAGTATTTCCATAAATTGACCTTCTCTGATGATGACTTCACCCCATTTTCTTCAGTTCCGTTTAATGACTTGAAGAGTGCTCGGTGATGAAACCATTCCCAAGCATAAATTATTCACCACAGGAAAAAAAGAAGTTCCATTTTGCAATTTTCCATCAGCGACTGAGCCTCGGTAGGTGAATTGTCTTCAGAGGCAGAACAATCCGTCTGACCCCCGTAAACTTATTCACACCCTTTTTTAAAATGAGATAACAAAGAAAGGAATAAATAATAAGCAGAATAGACCTTTTCTTCAAAATAAATGTTGACCCATCCATTTCTGCTCTTAACTATATGTATGTGGATAACGTGTAGAAGAAAACCCATCTTTTTACTGTAGCTCATTAACAAGGAATTTCATTTAAAAGATACAAATAGGAAAGATCAAAGGATTGGACTAGAACCAACTTGACCATAAATATTTTAAATGCTTGTCATTGCATACCAGACACAAACATGGAAGCAAATTACAGCTTGTATGTCTAAAGATAAAAATATATCCCATCTGCATGTTAATATTTGCATATTTGGTACTAGCTCTTTAGCTACGTGTTTGAAAGGATGATTTTTCTACTATCTCCCCATTGCTTCTTGTATCACATCACCACATTCAGCTGGAATTCGATGCAGAGAAAAAAAATATCTCAGCCTTGTTGGAGGAAAAATTGTTCCAGGTGGCATGTGCAGGTACCTGCTGCCTTTCCCTGGTGTTGTTCCTGACCCGCTTCCTTCACTTCTGCAGTCTGCTGGAGGTGGTGGGGTGAAGCCAGCCCTGTGAGAGATGCGCTCGGCGATGAGCCATCAATGCTCAGCCAGCTAATGAGAATGGCCACCATACAGGGGAGCCTGTTCGCAGCTCCGAGACCTGCTGGGTATCAATAAGATGCCTGTTGTCTGATTTAATTTTTTTTATTATTATTTATATTTTTTTAATGTACATCGCAGCCTTAGCAGATTAAAAGTGTGAACCTTTGGGATACAGCAAGGTCTGTTGGAGCCTACACACTGTCATGAATGAAAACTAGGCTTGGATTTATGCTGTGTATAAGGTCAGAGAGCAGAGGTTTTGTCCTGGCAACACAACTGGATCTTGTGATAATCAGCCAGTACCGGCTGGAAATTTTGCAGAGGTCTTTGTAAATTACTTTCCCATTTAAGCACGTTAGAAAACCAAAACATTTCCTTTCCTTTTAAGATGTATCCTTTCAAAGATATCCCTTTCCGTAACGCTATCGGGACTCTCAGTGTTAAGCCCCAAGACAGAAGGTCTGATAGAAGGATATAAAAGGAAAGCTGTTGTATATATGCATCGTAATCTTCTGATATTCAGGGGAACGTGATCTTATATTAGGAACTACCTGGCTGTTCCAAGAGGTCCCAAATTATGAAGATCTAAATCAAATCTGGTAGACCATCATATTTTAGCCATTTGATGGATTTCCTCTCGCCTCTTACCCTTATTACTGTGTAACCACACCGAAGTTGTAATTCCTGAAGAGTCCCAGAATGGTAAATGCAGTTCAGGTCTGGGCACTTGCTGGTTTCTGCACTTTGAAAGGTAATGAATAGGAAGAAGTACAAGTGCAATTGGATATGTAGGCTAGAGGCACTAAGTTGCAGCCTCAAAGAGGTCATGCTGAAATGAATTTTTAAAAAGGACTATAAAATTGCATCTAAGATAGATGGGGTGCAAAAGCAATATTTAAATGAAATTGTTATGGATATAAGTCACTTGCCAGGCATTCTAACTATTTCCAACATAAAATATGTTTTCACTTCATATATAAAACATTGTTATTATTCACATCCTGTGTCATGTTAACATATTAAAACTTAAATGTTTAATGCATATATTAAAATTTTGTGTCATCATTAACACCGCTGATGAATACCCTTTAACAAAAATAATGGAAAAGATATGTCAAGGCAGATAATTTTTACAATTAGAATAAAAATATGTAACTTAAAGTGTGATAAGATATAAAACCGTTTAATTCAAAGTTTCACAATCCCCTCTCCTTGCTCATGGGAATCCAACTGCCATTTGTTTTCCTATTAAATGACATTTCCAATACTTTATTATAAACATAAATCTCATCTCCTTTTAAGAAGGCAAATGACAAACTAAATTTGAGGTCTGACTTGCATTTCTGTGCTCTACCCAAGACTAAATAGATGAGCAGTTGCTTTATAGATCGCGTTTGATGGATAAACAAAGAGAGGCAGAAGGTTATGGAAAACATGTCACTAGGAACTGACATCTGCCCTCATAACTTGTGAGCGTCTTACCCTGCCGTGTCACCTCCACAGACATCAGTTCCCCATCCTGGTGAATTCACAACATCCAGGGGAAGAGATTTGGTCTTTTTTTAAAGTCAAGCTGCCTCTTGTAAAATGCAAACCTTTCCTTACCAGGGGATGTTCTGTTCTGCGTGGCCAGGTGGGTGGTGAGAAACGCCCTCGGTACCGGGGCGGGGTGTGTGGAATGACACGGAGCTGCGTGGGAGCAGAAGGGTGCTGGATGGGAGATGTGACCAGAGAAAGAGTGCTCAGGCTGTATGGGAACATTACAGCACGGGTGAGACGGGTGAGCGAGATGCCGCTCGGTACGAGATGACACTGTGGGTCAGACCTTGGAGAGCTGGTGTGTGCTGGCTTTGTGGTCCCTTTGACCTGCCCTTGGTTGTGCTGGGTGCCTTTCTAACCAGGAGTGATCAGACAGACGTGGGTGAACCACCACCAGCCACACAGCAATCACAACATGCAGTCCCAGCTTCTTGGTTATTGGGCTTTTGTAAATTGACCCTTCCAGAGACATTTTTCTGTGTCAGCAACGATCTCCTTCCCAGCCAAAGCACAGCCGCCTGACACGTGGGAGGTGTTGGTGACTGCAGTCCAGCAACACTTCTCCCACAGACCCACACAGACTGAATGCACACACGGGTGCCACCAGTACACAAATCTGTTTGATCATCACCATCAGGGTGATAAATCTGGGCTAGGTATTTTAATACTGGGACATGGTTACATTGGTCTGTACCATTTCTAGAGAGACTCTTGGACCCCACTGAATTTACCTGAGTTCACGAAACAGAAGGTCATAGAATCATAGAATGGTTTGGATTGGAAGGTGCAACAAGTTCACTAATAGAGAAAGGAAGTCAATTCTCTTAAGTAAAATAGATGAAACCTACAAGGTCTGGCATATGCACTCAGAAATCCCCAGCATCTACACTGCAGCATTTCCAGCTCTTACATTTTTACTACCAGTTTTATAAAGATCAATATGTTTGGGTATTTTTTTCCTTAAAGCAAAGTGGTTAAAAGATAATCTCTGCTTTCATTTAAACATGCTGAATTTCTTGACTATCCAGCTGTAGATAAAAAAAAAGTGAGGATGTGGCTTTTCAGGGTTCACAATCAAAAAGACAAGCAAATAAAACATTGTCTTTTTTTTGGGTTTTTTTCTTAACTTCTTGGGTTTTAATCCACTTTTAGTGACCTGACCCAAGATTTCTGAAAGCCTGACATCGGCAGTATCAGTGCTTTTGTTGCACAGAGACATTGTCAGCACGTATTTGTAATGACCTGCATAATTTGTTTGGAACACGTCCAGCCCAAACACCCTGAAAAAAATCCTTTACCAAACAATTCATTTTTATTTAGGTGTTTATAAAGTAACACCCTGCGAGAACCTCAGCATCCTTTTGTGTTTCACCTGAAACTGTGGCTGAGAAAATGAGTTTAGCCTGATCATCAGCCAAATTAATTGTAATGGGGAAGCGAGTGTTCTTCTAGAACAGCAAGAACAAACTTCCACTCTTTTTCGTCATGCAAATCAATAAATTGGTTTAAATATTTGCTTTCTGCTGAGTATTTCTCCCTCTTCCATTGACACAAAATGCTTTAGAACAGCTGTTTAATGATATTTGTTTCAGATAGATAGATTAACCCTATTTGTTTCAGAGGGAAAGAGCAAGAGAGCTTTGTAGGGCTCTAAAAATTCCTGTGCATAACTCCCACTCAAGGAGCTCACTTTTAGAAAGCCTTAATACCTCTGAACCTTTCCTTAAAGACCTTTTCCAGTTGGATCTTTCTTAGAAAAGTCAAAACTTGGGAATGTTTTTATTATTGTTTTAGGAACATCAGGACTATTCAATTTGTGCTGGTGAAGTTTGGCTTAAAAACCAGGTATCGTGAGTCAGCTAACACGACCCTGACGTTCACGATGATAATTAAAAATAATTCAAATGCAAGAAGTATGTGGCTTTTTCTTCATCTCTTCTGGGATCAGTTGGCTAAACGTTAGTCAATTTGTATTATTTTTTAAAGCATTTTTCTAATGAGCAGAGGACAGAAGCAATATAGAAAAAAAGGCTGTTTCTGAAGAAATCCCATGACACAGAAAATGAGCTAGCAGTAGGTAAGACAAGAGGAATATTCGCTTCTAATAACTAATGATGAAAATGACAGAAATTTTTACAATACCCTGACATGTAGCAGAAAACATCAGATTCGGCTGAATCTGATGAATTCAAGGAATCAGATTGCCAATTACATGTACTGTTTAATATATAATTTTCTGACACTGAAATCATGTGGAAAAAAAACCCTACTTTATATAAAAAAACCTCCACATCTTTTAAGTAGCCATTTTTAATCAGTTTTGCATAATTATTTTTTTAATAAAATCTTCAGAAAATCTATCCTTCCGATACGATACGATTGTTACTTCTACAATTTCTCTGAGAGTTAAACTGCAATTGCCTTTTAGTCCGTAATATTCCTAAAAAGGCATGTCTAAAATGTAATGTAAATGTCTAAGACCAGTAGTACCTGAATAAGTGACGGTAGATTAAATAAGGTTATGGTCATACAAAGGTGAATGCAGAAAATCTGACTGTAATTTTCACCTAAGTCTTAGAATATATATTTTAGAAATAAAAAGGCTTGCATTAAAATGCTAAATTAACAGCAAAACAAAACATGATATCATCATGAAAATGAGGTGAATATACCAGAGGAAAAAAGTTAACTGTCACAGAATTTCACGTACTCGTGTGGTCCCTCATATTCTATGATTCTAGTTAGGAAAAAGGTAACTGTCATTTGCAGTGTAGTAGCTGCACATCATGGCTGACCGAATAATCCTGCACAAGCACGAAGCTATAGTGTGATTTCAAACTTCATCATGTTTTGTGCTGAGATGTTAATAGGGTAGCTTTAAAAAGAAATCAGGCAGCTGTTGAGTGGAAATATTTGTCTGGAGCTCTTATATACTACAGTAAATAATATATTAAAAGTGGATTTCAAAGGACCGTGAGGGAAATACACTCACCACACCTTACTGAATTAGGTTCCCTTATAGATTACCTTGGAAAACCCCAGTGTACATGACAATACAAATTAAAACAACTGTTCATCCACTGCACTACAGACACCTACTGCAGTCAGTGCTGCCCACTGAAGCTGTCAGATGTACACACCGGGGTGACTGAGTTTGGGTGGAGATTTCTTCTCCTGGGTGTGCAGCTCTAGAGCAGCTCACAAATCACTGCTCTGGAACTGTTCTCTGCTGCTGAATTTCCCAACTGCCTCTGCATTTGTCTGTATATCTTTATGGAACCAGATAGACATAAATCAATGCTTTACAAATCTCAGCTTCTTAAATACCGTCGTGCACGTCTGGCCTGCTGACAACAGCCCTGGAGCACCTGGCAGCTCCCACTGCTGCCAGTGACAGCAGCTGAATCACCAACCCAACTGTGGAGTCAGCTCAGGTACCAACATGGAGCAGCCTCTGCACAGGCAGTCTGGGCAGATGGGGGGACCATGCTCTGGCAATGACACCAACGAGCACAGAATGCACCATATGACCTGAAATGATACCTAAGCTTTCTTACCCTCTAAATCAGGACAGCTGGATGCAGACAGCTCACTGGAAATGCTCTGTGCCCCCAAGATCTCCTGAAACATGCCTAAGAGTTGTGTGGGGTGATACTGGCTGGTGGTGTTAGCAAGTCCAAAGCCATGTTGGAGCAGGTCCAGAGGAGGTCCCAAAAATGCTCCGAGGTCTGTAACCCCTCTGCTGGGAGGGCAGGCTGAGAGAGTTGGGGGTGTTCAGCCTGGAGAAGTCTCTGGGGAGACCTTCTTGTGGCCTTTCAGGACTTAAAGGTGCCTAGAAGAAAGATGGAGACACTCAGGGCATCTCAAAGATTTATGTCCAGACACTATTAGGCCACGCATTAGGCCAGCCAGTGCTTGTGTAGCAAAGCTCTAACCAATCACCACAGTTTAGGCTTGGAATAAATGGGTGTTTAATTAAAAACTGTCACATATAGCCAAGTTTGGGCTTATTTTTATACAAGTGTTTACTCAGCTAACACACTGCAAATTAGCATTTAATGATGGAAGGGTGACACAAAGTCCTGAAAGCCAGAAAATAAAGGAAGGAAACTCACGAAACACGGTTTCTAGTGACACAAAAAGCAAGATGCACAGTGATTTCAACTAGACGCCCATTACCAAGGCCAACAGGCTGAGCTGCTCTAAACACTTACAAAAGGGGTGGGAAAAGCACCTTTGTGTGACCTTGAAGCTTCTTCCTGAAGCTTCCTTTACCAGGTGTCTCACGAGCCTGCTGTGACTGTGGTTTTAAAATGCTGAGCTGAAATAATCAGTTTCAAAGTTCAGATTGTCTTCCCCCTTTCCAGAAGAGCAGTTGCTTGCCCATTATTTCCTCTGAGGCGGGTGCCAAGCCCATCTCAGCAGGGCTGGCTGTCCTCTCTAGGAGGCTTCTCCAGTGAAAGGTAGGCTGACCACCCTAATGATGAGAGCTGCCACTTCCACTGCTTGCAGTGAGGAAATTCAGCTTGACTCGGGGTAGGAAGCCCTCTCCTGATTTCCATAGACAGCGATTGCAGCAGTAAGCAATAAAGGAATGGGGGAAGCAAAAGACATTCCGGAGTGCCAAGGGGAAAGTACTTTGAGAGTGGTTGAAGAGGGTTGAAGGGATGGGTCTGAAAGGGGCTATGAGAAAAGGATGCAGGAACATGAGGCGTGGAGGAAGAGTGTCAGAAAACAAACAGCATGTGTCTAAGTGTAGGGTAACAGGGAGCGTGAAGTGTCCCAGCAGAAGGGGGGATGCAATCTGTAGACTAAAAAAATCATTGCACTGATAAGCCTCTGAGAATAATTTCACTGCAAAGCCTCTGATGATCATGAGGTGCTAATGTATATTAATGGCTATATGTACAGATATATGTAGGCATTCTTGTAAAAGACACACTTATCACTGCTATATTAGTAGGTAATACATATACACTGCATAAATACATAACTACTTGCATATATATATTCATATTTCATGATTCTCGGGGTTTCAGCAGTACAGGGTGTTAGGGCAGCAGAACTGATCCACTCTTCCTCCGCTGCCGGCTGAACAAGCAGAAGAGAAAGCTCTGCACTCTGTTGAACTGTCAGAACAACAGCAAAAAATAAGGAGCAGCAATGTGGTTAAGAAAGTACGTCTGTCGTGGAGCCAAATGGAAATCAAAAGCTGTCCTGAGGCCCTTGCAGGATAACAGTAAAAGGCAGAAGACACCTGTAGCTTCAAAAAGCTGCCCAGCCTGGGGACAAGGCAGTCCTTTCTCCCCCCAGTACACCCCGGTATGGTACTAGCAGCTTTTTCACATACAGGGGTGTGAATTCTCTAGTGGCCCCAAAATGTAAAATGCAACGCGGGGTTGTAAACGTTTCCCTTGTGTCCCCAGGCATTTTATCCAGTTGCCTACCTGTGTATGGGGATAAAACCACATACAACTTACACACATGTACATTCCGTTTAATGCCTGCCAAGCTGGAATACACACATAGATACAGCGTTTTTACTGAGGGAACTACGGCCTCGTCATCTCCTTTTGCATTTTAATAAACACAGCCTTTCTGAAGTAGCTAATTATGTCGGATGCATTACTAAGTCTCACCCATCTTACACTAAATTAACAAACCAGAATACAGCTCACCATGAGTTTCCTCTGCCCAGGAAGACCTTAAGAGTGTTCCCCCACCCAACATCATTTCAGTTCATCTTTATTTTACTTTGCTAGAAAGTGTGTCTTTGTAACTCGCGGTGCCGGGCGACGTGCCCTGCTGTGACATGAGACGTCGGGTTCTGTCAGTCACATCAACTGATGTGATGTGACGGAGCCTAACGTGATGGGACCAATGCCCTGCTGAATGTGGACTGTGTTGCTGTGGTATTCAGAGGCTGGTTGCTCCGGGAAGAAGCGCGGTGAAGGAAGCCAGGCTTCCCATGGCAAATAAGGCGAAATGATTTTGTAAATGAAAATGCAATCAGGTGTTTGCTGCATACGCACGTACAAGCAGCATATTGGGTTTCTTTGCCTTTTCTATTTGTTTGCAAGGGCACTTCAATGGTATTCAGGCATTAATTCCACACAAGTTGTCTGTCCATCCTATTAAACCCAGCCTAGGGTCACATTTAACAGAAAGGTTGGCTTTTAAGTGCACGGATTTCTCTTTTGGCAGTGCCAACCCTCAGAGCTCTGTACCTTGTTCTCACTAGCAGTCCTCCCACATGAAGTAGCCACAAGAGCTGGTGAAGCCCAAAGAAAAAAGCAAGTCAGCCCTGTCCACATGATCTGCCATACTACAGCTCCCAGTGAAACTGGATGGGTAGTGAGAGTAAATTATCTCTTTCTCAAGCCAGCTCCAGGGGAGAACTCAAGCAAGCACTATTTATTATCTTTTGGCTAAGTGTTTCACTCTGAAACGTTGACCATCCCAACACCGCATTATCACTAGTTTCACAGTAGTGATCTAAAGAATTGCTCTGGCACTAAGCAACTATCTCAAGATAAAGCAAATTTTATGACAAGTCTTAAAATGGCTTTGTTTACATGGGTCACCACAATCAGAGTGAAATTGCTTATTAGCTTTTCACTCCAAAAAAACACCCCGGTTTCTGTACGTGTTGGTTATGGTAGAAATGTACCACCGCTTATTATTCTCATTATGGAGTAGGGAAAGCCCTTTGGGTTACATGTAAATACAGGTGAAACATCTTGTCTCAAAACTGACAGGAACGTCTAAGAAGGATGGTCTATCATCCCTGGAAACATCCCAGGTGAGGTTGGCCGGGGCTCTGAGCACCCTGCTCTGGCTGCAGATGTCCCTGCTCCCTGCAGGGGGGTTGCACTAGGTGACCCTGAAAGGTCCCTTCCACCTCAAACCTGTGTATGATAGTATGGGATTTGCCTTCTGGCACAATTCCTCAGGAACATGTCAGGCTTGCTGCTACTATACACAAAGGCTCATTAAAAAAACAAACCAAACCAAACAACAAACCCATCAATTTTTATGTAGCTAAATAATCAATTTATGCTCCTGCTCACAGTTAACAATCTCACCAGCACTGTATGTTTCATCACTATGAAAACTTCTTTATTTTACTTCGAAAACTACCAGCTTATAGCAAGGCAGACAAGCACTTCGGAAGAGAAAAGTAATCCAAAAAGCCTTGCTTTGAAAGAAAGCAGCATTAGGGTTGTTTGTCGCTAGTACAAAAGGTGTAGAAAACAGAAAGCATGCTGGGTGGAGGAGCAGGGAGAGAGAGACAGAGGACAAACCGAAGAACTGGAGCTTAAAAGCAGCTTGGGAGGTACCCATTTCTGTGAGCAAAATTCACAGTCAAGTCAAGCTCCACCTACAACAAACAAGAGAAGCTGTGTCCAGGAAAGCCAGTCCCAACAGCGGGCTGAGTGGCAGAGGGGTTATCAAAAATGAACCAGTTAGCAAGTGCTGCCCAGAGCATATGCACCAAACGTTCCTGCTCTGCTGTATGGAGCTGCCAACCCGCAGCCCGGAGTCAAGCAGCTTTTTAAAACTCCTATCTGGAGCCAAGAAACAGTTGCTTGTACTTAGGACCATAAGTTGGTCTTTTGAATGTGAGATGACTCTCTCATTGCTCCTGATAAGAAGATGAGTCGGCAGGACCAGCATTCCTCCTGGGAAGTAAGTTCAAACACTTCCAGCTGGGGGCAAGGCTCAGGTTTCCCAGTCCAACCTACTCATCAAACCCTATTTTCCAAAAGGCAGACTTTCCTTTTTGTCTTCACCACACCCTTTTCCCCTCAGGCCTTCACACCATGCCTCAGAATGACAGGGACTGTGCACTGGGGTAATGACAGAGCTGCTGGGTGCACACCTTACCTCCCCAGACCCATCACGAGGTTCAGATGTTGGTATATAGTGAGCCTGCAAAGCCCCACAGGGCTCCATGATTTTCCATCCAGCTAAGATAAGAGCATCTCTGCACACATGTGGTAACATCACTTTAAGGCTATAAATAAGCTTTGTTGTGTAAATATAGATTCCTGGATATAAATAAGCTTTGTGGTGTAAATATAGGTTCCTGGAGAGCCTCTCCTACCTTTAATAGTTAGGCAAGGTAATTGTTATTTATTTTTTAATCATTCTCTTTGATTTAATTGCCTATATGCTCCCTAGGGTGCATTTTAATTACCAAACTGTTACTTTGGATCCCAGCTAAGTATTTAAATGTAAAAGATAAGTCTTGAAATTCAGGAAAAGGTGAGGTCCTCATTGCTGGACAACAGCTGGCAGTGGCCCATCATTTACAATCCAGGATTTACACGGTATAGGTGAAATCCTCTTATGCAGGGCAGGAGTGGAGACAGGTGGTGAGGAGGAGGTTAAGAACATTGCCAACTTCTACCATTTCCTCCTCTCTCATCAGCATCATCCAATCATTTTGGATGGAAGAGACCTTTAAGATCATCAAGTCCAATCGTTAACCCAGCACTGCCAGGTCACCACTGACCCGTGTCCCTCAGCACCACAGCTCCATGGCTTTTTGATCAATAGTGACTCCACCACTGCCCCAGGCAGCCTGTTCCAGGGCTTGACAAACCTTTTGGGGAAGATGTTTTTCTTAATGTCCAACCTAAACCTCCCCTGGCAATGGGAGCCAAGTGTCGTAGAAATTAGAAAAAAAAAAGTATTTTACCTGAAAGGATCTTGAAGCTAATCAAACTACGGAATCTTCTTTTCCCATGCTAAACTGTAGCTGACCCTTTATTTTTTATATTTACCCCTCAAATTCTGTAGTTGCAATTGCTATGCTGCTGTGAACAAACACCAGTCAAGTGACCCCGAGAGAAGCATCTTTACCGGTCCCTGCAGTGCTGCTGATCACATCGGTTGCTCTTTTCCAACCAAAACAATTCTATGACTCTCTGTTACAGGCGACAGAACAACTTCAGGTCGTGCTATGATATCTGTTAATTCTGAATAGCTTTTCCCTGTCTCTTCCTATATGTGACTCCTCCAGTTGTTTCAACTGTGAAGCAGTAACACATAATAACAGAATAAACCTTTTTTTTTGTCTTTCTGGGTGCATATAAGCCCCAAATTCTTTTGAGAAGGAAGGGAAAATACTATTTTGTCTGTGACTTTTAATAGGAAAAAGAAAAAGTGTCAGCAATTATATTTGAAGTGTGGACATTGTACCTAAAATAATTACATTTCATGGCTTTTCCTTTTGGGGAAAAAACAAAATTGCCGTTATAAAAGTACTTTCCATGGGGTGAAATTTTCAAAAGAGCCAAGCATCCACAATTGGGACCAGATTTCTAGAAGGCTTTAGCTCTGGCATAGAAATAAGTGGCCAGATGTCCAAAGAGCACTAAACATTAGATTGTGAACATTTATAAAAATCTGGCCTATATTTAAGAGCATAAATGCGAGCTGAGCTCTTAGGAAAAATCCAGCCCCCATGCTGGGTGTTGAGCTGGCTTGAAAAAAACCAACCAAGTCTGAAGCTGTTTTGGTGGGGGGATTGTTTTCTGCTTTGGGGGTTTTTTGTTTAAGAGGTTTGGTAAGAGAAAACCGATCTTGCATGTCACCGAGGTGTTTATTGGGTTTGTGGAGCTTTTCCCTTCTAAGCACATTTTTCAGTTTTGCCATCTGAAGTGTCCAGCTGCCTTTAAGCAGCATCGATGTGCTTACAATTCACCATGTGCTTTGCCGGGCTGAAGACTGACTTCACCATTCCAAATCCCACGCTGTTTAGCTGTGAGATGTACACGGTCTTTACCAACAGGTCACATGAGAGGAGGAGGTGTCACTGAGTGGAGGCTGGTCACAGTAAAGCAAGCTTATCTCAGTGGGTAACTCCGACAGTGTCATCGCAATAAGCTCTCCTGATACCTTCTAAATGTTGCAAACGAGCAACAAATAACGTGAGTAAATTCTTGTAGAAAAAATATTGATGACATTTCTTCTGGACCTGGACAAGAAGAGTGAAGTAGGCCAGCAAGGGAAATCTAGATTTACTAAACTCTGCCTTTTAAGGAGCATTTCAGGGGGGTGAGGTTGGATAGGGGGTCCAGGCAGATCTTTGGTTTGCTGAACAAGACTCAGAGTTACCAGAGATCAGAGTTCAGTGGCCAGCTAGGCTGTATTATAGCCTGTATTTTGAGGCTTAGGGAAGGTCTCCAAATGGTTTCATCCCAAAATAAAGTTTCAGTATTCTGCCAAGCACCTCCTTGAAATAGCTACGTGGCTCTGACTGTTATCACTTGATTATTATAGAATCATTTTTGGTTGGAAGAGACCTTTCAGATCATCAAGTCCAACCGTTAACCCAGCACTGCCAGGTCACCACATCCCTCAGCACCACATCTCCACAGCTCTGATGCCAGGAATCAACTGCAAGTTGCCATGAAGGTGGAGGAAGATAGGGACACACAACTGCCTCTTTCAGAAAATCACAGCAAAGCTTGCTTCGAGTATTACATCCTGGATAGAAACCTAAACCACTTACTAGCTATTGCAAAGCCCTGGACAACTGCGAGTGTACCAGATGGAATGGATTTCAGGTCAGGTGATCTCAAGGATAGCTGATGGATGAGATAAACACCTCTTATCACTGTGCTGGATCAATCCTTAGTTAAGTGCTGGATTTATGACTGCTTCTCCCAGCCATTTTCAGATTCTCTCATTCTTTCTTCTTTGGCTCAGGGCCAAATTAAGTTGTTCTACTATAAGTCAATGTTTAGAGCCCCAGGTCCTGGAGTAGAAAGCGATTTCACAACCTCTGCTCTCAAGTAAAAGAAAACAATGGCTCTGTGAATTCAGTGTTTGCCGGTGTATAGCACATACTGCCCTCACATGTCCCACCCCTCTTCTCATGGCTTTCAAACAACAGACCACTGCAACATAGAACCCTGACTGGAATATTTTCTGGAGCTGACATGACCTGATTCCTAATTCTCCTGATTCCAACTTGTGGGAGCAGAAAGGTAAGAAAGGGAGGAGAAGCGTGATTCTGTCACAGGTATCCCAGTTTGCTCCACAGATGAAACCACCACATCTCACAGCCCCCATAATGTTTTGGAAGTGTTGCAGCATTTTCCTTCCACAGAAGACTCAAAATTTCATGGAGTACCAAGAATCTGAACCAGTAGGCAGCTACTGTGTTGAAACGTCACCCAGCTGTGGGTGTGACCAATCTGTGACCAAGAGGACAGCACCTTCCAACATCTCCAGGCCTGCCAATCTCAGAGCTAGAGAAACCCAGAGGGAACAACTTTTCATCTTCTGCATAACCTTCCCTTGGGAGTAGATTTTTTCCCACAGAAAGTTATTAAGCATTTCCATACAGCTTCATTTTCTGTCCATCAGTGGCACTGTGCAGTCAAACTGCTGTGTCAGGCAGCTACCATCAACACACGCCTTGGAGCTCCACCAAGGCTTTTTCCCCATAGAGAGACTGTTGAACAACCCAGAAGCTCTTGCCAAAACATTAATTTAGCAATGTATAAAGAGGCCGTTCCTCTAGCATTTATCCACACCTTATTCAGAAATTGCCTTTTTTGTGGTGGTGGGGGGGATGTCTTTTTTTTTTTCCTAAACATATTGTCCACTGTGAATTAAGAAGACTGAAAGTGCAACTTTCTCTGCCCCTCCTGCTTAATTCCTTGCACAAAACCATCACTGTGGGCAAAGCGAACTGCAATTGTGAGTTCTGAATTCAACAGAATTTCCAAATCCAGAGCAAAGTAGTTCTGCTCTTGGGCTAAGAGCCTGGTAATCTTCACTAAAGAGGAACCCTGATTCCTCAAAGGCCTGTGAGTAGCACCACAGCTGTAAGTTTTCCAGGATTATCAGCTTTTCCCCATCTGAAAACACAGATTTGGTGATGTAAAAACATTTCGGAAGACAACAACATACTACATCAAGGCAATAATGCAGAAAGGTATTCTTAGCTCTCGTTGACATAAAACAACTTCATAAAGTCAAATAAATATCTAAAGTCACATAGACTGGAGATTTCTAACTGGGATTTTATTTGAGATTTATCTGGGATTTCTGTCAGTATCCCAATCTGAGCAGAAAGAAAGTGTTAAAAGATTAGATGTTTGCATGGAATTTACAGACTGAATTCTCAACGTGAAGAATTACCGAGGGAAGTAAAGTTACTCCTCTGTGTAGCTGTGCAGCACCAGGGCCTGCTAGAAACCAGCAGAAAATAAGCACCTAAATACTGATCAGTCACTTTAGAGGGAGGAACTCACCCGCTCCTCGTGCACCTTTATCTGCCACTGTCTCTCAAGGTGTCTTTAGGGGACTGGATATATAAATAATGATCACGTAATGCACTGAATGGGCCGTCCCGTACTGGGTGCAGTCACTTCTAGCTGGGGAGGCTGGTCCTGAGCGTTTGAATTCCCTCCTTTGCCTTTCACCCCCTTTTTTCTCTTCCAAGTTGTAATTTCCATACTGGGTTATATCAACAGTGGTGGGAATAACGCTTCTAACTGCATCTCCACTTCTATTAAAAACCAACGTTTCCACATAAATCTGCTCATGTAAGGCATGGTATTCCTTACAATTTTTTCCCCTCTTAATGATGAAAACAAATGAGTAAGATTTATCTCTTTGACAAGTCATGTGGGTGTGAATCTTTAATTAGCATATAACAGGTTTAGACTTCAAGTCCCTATAGGCGTGGGAATCACTTAAAGAAGAAAATCCCACTTGGTAAATCTCTGGCTCAGGAAGCCGAGAATGTTATTTTAAGAGATACCCGTAAAGATGAAGATTGCAATCTTCCTGCACGTCAAGGTAAAAAAAGCGAGCTATTTCATCTCCCAGAAACTCGGTGACCATGCTTTGATGACAAGCCAGATGGCAGCTGTTCCCCAAGCCTGGTGCCAAGAAAGATGATTGGAGCTGCAATTTACCTTCCGTGGTGAAGCTCGATGCTGGAGCACACCACAGCTGCGGGTTTGGCTGCTGCCAGTAGGTGTGTGCACAGTTGGTTTCCTCCCAATTTGGATTCATCAGGTAAGAGGCTGTATCAGTACCCAGCAATTATGAAATTGGCATGCGTTGGATTGTTTACTCACAGTAATATTCCTACTGGACTTTATTAAAACACCATCTGTTGTCAGTGCAGACAAAGAATCAAACCAGAAAGATCCATGGAGAGGGAGAGCGAGCGTGAACGTGCGTGTGGATGTTCGGCTGTGTTGCAGGATCAGGTCACACCTTGTATTCTCTTTTCTTCCTTCCTTCACAGGTAGCTTTTTGTAATGTGCCTACGTTACTAATCAGTATTTCCCCTCTTAATTCTCCTAGAAAATAAAATTGCATTGGAGAAAATACCCCAAAACCAACAAACTTGTGGTCAAAGTGAAGTTGCGTCTCTGAGTCACGCTCGAGTGGGAACAAATGAGTCTTTGCATATGGATGGAACTCAACAACATGAGTTTTACTACAAATTAAAGCTGAAATGGTTGAAGGAAAAGTCATCTGACTGAACGATGTTTGGTTAGAACAAACTTCTGAGTTAATGTGCAGCATATAGGGTGAGTAATAAAGGATATCTGCCAATAATAATATCTTTAGGGCTTAAAAAAAAAAAAAGGAACTAGCTTTTAGAATCAGCTGTTTTCTCTTGCTTTTTTTTTTTCCCCGTCTTTCAGATGGGGATCAGATATCCCGAATCCGCAGCTGGTCTCCGCAAATGGCCAAGTATAAATTGTTCGGGTACCGGTGTATAATTCCAGGTGAAATTAATTAGCTGGAATTCTTCATCAGGTAACACACTAATAAAATATGATGCAAGTAATTAAAAATGCAAATCCAGGGAAGAAGGTAGTAAAACTTAGATGTGTCATTTCAGGCCTACAAAAAGGCATCTGTCAATTTAGATCTTTAGTGCGTGTGCTCACACACACACACACAAAAATGCCTTAAAAATAAAAATGTAAACAAGTCCCAGTTCACATCGTAAGATTAAAGCTGTAATAAAGGGAGAGAACACAAGCCAAGAACACCCCCTGGGAGAAGGAGGAAAGTGTGTTAAAATGCTTGGGTTGTTTATGAACTAAGTGTTTGGAGAGATCTCAGTGCTGAAGGAAGGAGTTGGGGTGTTTTAGAGGACCCACAGGGAGGTTGTTTACTACTATAGGGAGCCACTAAAGCCTGTTTTGCTCGGTGCTCGCAGCCGTCAGAAAGAAAACATTAGTCCTGGTATAAGTGAGCGCAATCTACCACCTGCAACGGGATGGTGCATAGTTGAGAGCGAGGGTATTTGCCCCAGATATGAGCCCATCTTTGTTCCAATATTTAATTTCATCTAGGGGATTTGCCCCAGATATGAGCCTGTCTTTGTTCCAATATTTAATTTCATCTACATGGGGGCCTAAATTCTTCCCTAAATTAAAGCCACAAAGTCTGACATTTACAGGAGTTTGGCTCTGGGCAGAGTAGAGCAAAAAATCCATGACTAAGGTATAATTCCCTTTCCTCTGTTTTCCTCCTCATCGTCTACCACTTCTCTGCCAAATGACTTAAGCCCTGAGCCACGCATGGGCACTCTTAGAACCCACTCTGCCAAGCCCAGGATGGACCTGGTGCATTAAAGCAGCTGTTTCTCCAACAATATGTTCCCCCCAAAATCCAGGCCATCATTTTTTGTCACCCACAGATGACTAATCTCCTCAGATTTCTACCAGTGTTCCTCAAAGCAGGAGATTACAGAACTTTGCTTAGTTCTATTTATTTATTTACTCTCCTAACGGAAGGAACATTTTGCCTTATGTCCTGTGACAAACTTCTTTTTAATCATCTCGTGCATTCTTCCAGCAAGGAGCAGGTTCATTTTTTTAACCATGTGTATTTCTGCTGATACAGCTGAGGTGGGAGCTTTTCCACTCTTTCCACTTGCAGGTAATTTTGGCCAAAATAGGGTGCTAGTCACTATTCTCAAAACTCAGACCCGGGCCAGTGTTTCACCAGCCTCAGCATAAAACATTTCTTCCTTCTCTCTAGTTTAAAATCTTCCTCTTTTAGTTTCACTCCTTGTCCTTTCTTATAGAGACCAGGCGAAATGAGGAAAAGTAGCAGGATTCATACCTGTCCCCAAGAGCCAGCCCTTTTCAGCCTCAGATATTCAAGATTTAGATGCTTGGACCAGTGCTGTACCAGCTTGACCAGGTGGACTCCCACCCTTGACTACATCATGAAACATGAATATCTTCAAGCTACTCAAGTTGAATCTCTTGGAGGGAATACAGCAGTCACAATCCGACCCTGACCCTCCAATGGCTTATTCTTCCTGAATGCTAATATTTGAAATGTGGATTTAAATGATTTGGAGGGCTTCAATTCCTCCAACAATACTAAAGAGCGAAAGGCAAACTTCCCAGTAACACCAGCCTCTCCGAAGAAGGAGAAAGATGGTTCCCGTTAAGAAGTAAGTTTTTATTCTATGCATCCATTCAGCCTCCTCTATGGGCCAGTAGACAGGGGAGGGGGGAAGAAAAATAAGTAAATCCGTAAAAGCAAGCTGCCAACTGCTCCACAACAGAAAGGTTTTTATGATCCACAAGTCCGTTAGGAATTCAACAGAAGCAACTAATTACAAGAACCGAACAACCCTTCTCCCCAAAGTGCAGCGTGCAGAAATGACCTGTTAGGAAGACAGATGCCAAACACATTTGCCAGCAGCAGGGCCAGGGTTTGCCCCACGCCGGAGCTGGAAGGTACCGCTGGCACACGCGCTGCCTCCCGCTCTACCTCTGCATCGACGCTTCCAGAAGAGTCTGCCACGCTGTGCAACGCAAACATGCTGAGGCTGTATAACATCTGTGCCAGCACTTCTGCATCCTTATAAATCATTTCCCAGCTCTTGCTGGGGCAACGAGGAAGAAAACGTTGGCATATAAATGTAAATCACCGTACATCCTCTGGAATAGAATAATAATTGTGTTGATTTACCAGCCACGCGCTGTCCGCGGGGAGGGATGGGAAATATTGGCAAAGAAAGGGCTCTTCTTCCAGCACAAAACCAGATTTGCTGAACTACACAAAAGGGGTTGGAATAATCAGAGATGTTTCTGTCTATGAAATTCATGTCCTGTTAGACTGAGCACGAGGGCTTCACCTCACTGCAGGTAGGAATGTAATTACTTCACCTCTGGTCATGTCCAAAATAAAAGCGAACAGGGATGTTATTGAATCAGTGACAAGGCGAGCACATAAGGACAGGTTTTTTGCCCTCCTGCATGGGGTTGTGGGTACCTCTAAAGTCACTGACTACGTGCATTCCCAGACAGAACCAGGGCATTCTGAGATGCTGAACAAAATAGGCAAATAGTCAAAGATATCAAAAAACATTGTTCCAAATGAGGAATTGGCAATTTGAGTAAATTACAGCGTACTTATTCTTTTTGTCTTAAAGCCCAAGTATGAAAACTTAGCTCAGTGATAAAACTCTCACTGGGACCAAAGCTTCACCCATCAAATCTAATGACACTTTGTGACTATAACTTGTGAAGCCCATAACCCGCTTTGCAGGGTTTTGTGCATTTTTAGGTTTTTTTATTTGCCTTTTGAGTTTTTATTCCAAACAAGCTCACCATCATGTCTCATCTCTCACCACCTACACATTTGTTATGAAAAGAACACGATTATTTCAGCACACAATAAGACCATCGACCTAAAGCCACACCGAGGGAACTGAAATGCACACTAGTCCATTCTTACTTCCAGCAAGAACAGATTTCAGCTTCTCATGTGGTCATATGGCTCTTTCAGAAGAAATACACAGCTCTACATTCTGTGCAACAGATTGAATGCTGCCTATCAGCTAATTTTCTTCTACTTCCAAAAGAAAACAAAGGTGAACAGAAACGAACTTAACAGCCTCAAGTGTTTCCTACCAACTCAAACTCACCAGCAAACCGAAGTCAGATAGGTCTCCATCATCCAGGCAGCCGCCAACAAATTTCCAGCTGAGCCTTTCCTCAATTCCCTATTAGGATTTCATCTCTGACTTGAAATCACTAAATGAGCTGGTGAGGTAACATACAGAAGTTCCAGCAATACGCTGTCTTTGTTTCGGATGCAAATAACATCATTTCCCAACACTCACTTAAAACCAAAGCAAAACAATGCCTAGATGAAGGCCAGCTGGTTAAAGCAATTCTCATATCCACACAAATAAACCAAGCTCTATAAATACTCATTAAGATACTTCTCCCAAATGCTATTAAAAAAGGGGAAAAGAGAGATATTGCTATTTATTGTTGTTATTCTATCTATTTAAAAAATCTTGGGTTGCACTTGGACGAAAAAGTGCTAGGGGAACATGTAAAAAGAGAGGAGGAGAGACAGAAAGAAAATACCACCTTTTTGGAAATGAGAGTCACTTTATTGAAGAAATAAAGATTTCCTACCTAAAATAAAATACTAATCACTGCAGTTTGCATAAAAGCTCTGCCTACGGAGTCTGAATAAGAGATACTTCTAACTTCTGAGTTTCCCTTGCTCGCTCTTTTTATTTGACATTTATTTGTTCTTCTGTTCTGATAGAAACAACAAAAAAAGAAACAACAACAACAACAACAAAAAAAAGGTGGGTAGTCAGGCAGTTAGGAATTGTAGGATCAGAAATAAAGTTTCTTCTGTACTTTAAAAAATACATTCTAAGGAAATGCCACAAGAAACCTGCCCCTTCCCTTGCCCGCACTCTCAGCTGGTATCAATGGATTTGGCTCTGCTGGTGAAGCTGTGCTCTGTGCTGGGACCTCTCAGGAGAAGACCTCACTGAAGAGGGATATTCAGATTTGCTGCAGTTCGCCTTGGCAGCCTGATACGTGTGCCTGGCTGTTGTGCCTTACACCTCTATGGGCATAATGCCAGTAGCTACTGCTAATTAACAATAAACCAAAGCACTCTACCAAAATTAAAATGCATTTAGGTTCATCATTTTTTGGGGTGTGAAGATTTTTATGTTTCTTTTAAATAGAGAGAAGTGACAATAAATTGAGAGCACTCGGGCATTTAAAAATTATTTTACAGGACCCTTCTTCCTTCTATTGACCCTCTCTTCTTGATTCGTTTTGCTAACTTATATCTTGCCTGATGCACTAAGTCTCAGCACTGGAGCTATCTGTAGTTTGTCCGGATGGCTGCCAGAAGAATGGGAACCCCAAGCCCTGTTTTACTTTTCTAGCTTATACAATGATTTTAACAAAGTGTGAATATATGATATAGCTTAACAAACACTGGAAATATGGTAGAGGTGTGCAGGTACTGCGTGTTCATTCCTTGATTGTCTCATGAAAATACAATAGAGAAAGGACAACTACATCACTTGATGCTTTCTCTTCTTCTGCACGTTCAATTTTAATGAAAAGGCTTTTAATGCAGAGTAAAACCTGGTCAGCAACTGAAAAATGCTGCTTCACAGACTATTTATTCTGCTTCTGCTACCACCAGCCATCAATTCTAATCTCGAAGTACAGCTGAGTTTAGCAGTACTAGAGGGATCCATTTTCTTTGAGGACCACAAAACATCTTGAAGAGTAACAAATAGCTCTGCTCTTCTGCTGCTCTGTGCCAAGCAGCACCTAAGTTCACCACGTCTGGTGTACAAGCAGCATTTACCTGTGCTGTGTGGATGCAGCACGATGATCAGGAAGCAGATTTTCACCAGTATATAGGTCAGCAATTATACCGACATAAGTCCATGGCCATTGGTCAGGGAGGTGACAATGCTGCTCAGATCCTGGTGTTTAATGATAGGCTCTTTGCCTTGAATAATTACAAATCTGATAGGGTTGACATCTTAATTCATGAGATCCTGGTATGTATAATTGGCTGGAAGTATGAACTTGATTACACTGGTGAACTTGCTTTCCAGAGAAGGGGGGAAAAAAAAGTGATAACAGGCTTCTTTGTCATCAAAGGGTAAAGAAATGTGACAATCTGGGAACCAGTTTTAGGACCCCATCTGCTAAACCAGAGAGAAATCAAGATTTTACAGTTCTATAAATATTTTAGTGTATGCCATCATTTATGAACTCTGGCAGCTATCATAAAATCTCTCTGACTTTTGTTACAACTGCATATAAGGCCAGAAAATTGCATCTCATGGTAAACCATAAAAACCTAAGTAAAAGCACCATTCCTTTCAGTATATTCTAAAAATATACAACCTCCCTGTCAGTACATGGCAGGGTAGTTACCATCCCAAGATGCCTGTTTCTCTCTCCTCTTTTTTTTTTTTTTTCCATCTGATCTTACCCTGGTCTTTTCAAACCCTTCTGTATTTCAGTATCCTTTTATGTTCCATAAATAACAGCCATCGCAACGTAACAGCTGAAATAGCTTTTACTTTGTCACAACGTATTGTAAGCAAGAGACACTTGGGTGATGCTAATGCTGTGGATAGAGGAAGAATTTATGCTGACCTTTTCTCTAATTGTTTCTGAAATGATTTTCATTCAGTGGTGAGTTTCTTTAGAGCCCTGAAAAAGACCTAGCCTCAGAGCAGGTTCTGATGCTGTAATCACCTGCCAGAAAAACCTCCATAAAAAGAGGCCATAAATAAAGAGTTATCCTGAGATTAACAATGCTCCTCTTAAACTTAAACCTGCAGTCCTGCCCCGTGTTACAGAGTGTCTCTAAAAGACACGGAGATCACCTATCATCAGGTTTGTGATTGCAGAGGGTATTCTGACATTCCAGGTATGACCTGCACAGCTTGAATTATAAGACAATACCGGCTGAAATCACCTGCCAGCCTGACTAAGAGTAATTTATAGGTCTCCTCAGCAAAGTTTCAAGAATACATTTACTCGAACGATTCTCAGAGGTGGGCAGCAGACAAGAAAAGAGACAATCATTCTACTGAAAATAAACACTGAAGTCAACAAGTTATCAAAGACCCTAAATTCGGGAAAGAAATGTACCAAATTTAAGGCTGAATTTCAGAAGGTGTCTAGACAGCGTAAGACAGAAAAAATCTGTCACTTCTTTTGCACAGGCAAAATGAAAGCTGAACACGGAAGTGACCGCACGTGTATGTATATAGCACACTATCTACTGTATACCTCTATATAGATGAGGTGTTTATGGAGAGAGAAAGAATAAATACTCAACTTTGGGTTTTTTTTTTCTATTTTTCTTTCTTTTCTAGTATGTTCAAAATTGTTACTAATTAATTTGTTGTGTCCTCTTTTAAAAATATTGAGTGCTTGGTCAATACCTGGAAAAATTATTATGGAAATTTATCCTTGAGATAACAACTCCATTGACCTCATCTTAGTTACCAGAGAGGTTAATTTAGTGACTGGTGTCTGAATAAACGCGAGAGAGATTTCAGCAGTTTTTGAAAGGTCATGCTCCATTCAATAGCAGTTGTGCTTCTTTCTCAAGGAGAATTATTCTTCTGTGATGAGCACACCGATTCCTTTACACAGCGCAATCGTTTAGGACAATAATAAAGTGTTTTGGAGTCTGAATAAAAATTATCTCCTATCCTTGTAAGAATGGTTTGGCTCTTTGCATTACCTCTTCTCCTCTAGTCTCAGCTCCACTAGCTCATCTAGGTGATGGAGGCCAAGAAAATGTGTCCCACTCTGAGGAATCTCCATCTCTGTGTTCTTTTTGATACCCAAGTGCATTTCAGGTTCTTTAGGTGTTTTAAAACAAACCGACAGAAGGATAGATGGGAGTCCTGTTTTGCACTACAAATCAAATTCAGTCCTTCGGGTGATTTAATCTGTTCAATCTATTGCCCATTTCTTGAAAATTCATTGATTTCATTTTAGTCAGGACTTCCCTCAGACTCCATTCATTGGTCCAAATCTAGAAAAGATTTGGCTTGCAAAATTCTGAAGCCACCAGATAATGATGTCATCAGGAAAATAATTTTACTTCTTTTACTACCCATGATATTTCATGTCCTGAAAAGCAAGCTAGGTTTCTGCTACAATAGGATAGACAGGCAATAAACGCAGTCCACATAGGATGTGTAACCAAAGTCTTACTACATGATGGTCCTCCAGATGTTGCAACTTCAGGCAAACATCCAGTCTTTCCTCTTTTTGAGGTTTCCAGGTTGCTACTCCTCTAAGACGTTGTTTTATTATACTCTATAAAACCAGCTTTTCTATCATTTTAACATAATGCTTTCTCCCTCTCTCACACCCTTAGATTAAAAAAAACCCACCTCTATGACCTTCCAGTTACACCAGTGCAAGTTCATTGATGACAACAGTGCTTCATCTAATTCACAACAGGTGGAGAACTAAGGCCAGAGCCTCTCAACCTTTTCACAAACAGACCTTGAACCAAAACCTGTGAATTCACTGGGATTTTTTCCATGGATTTCCAAGACCTCTGCATCAGGGTCCTAACGAGGACTCTGATGGCCTTGATACCAGCAGCAGCTGATTTCAGGAGAGGCTACACAGCAGTGAGAGAGTGAGCTCAGTGGATGCACAAGGATTTTCTCCCTTGAAATTCAGTGAGTAAAATCCCATCCCCGGCATATGGAGACAGGAGAACTCCAAACATCAACACAACTGGAATTTCACCCAAGTACAAATACACAGATTAAGTTTCACACATAAGTATCTGTACCAGCAAAACACAGCGACTTGGGGAATGGAACAAGCATACTTAAACTCAGCAAAGCAAAAAAAACCCAAAAGTAAGTATCAAGTTTTCAGGTGGAAGTTCAAGGGTTTGCAGTTTCCTAGACTGTCCATGTATCACTTGGATTCTTCAGAGTGCATTTAGGGGAGAAAGTCAATGATTGAATCCTTCAGGCTTTTGTTTTTTGCTTAATTGGCTTAAGGGGTTTTCAGTTTTGTATGTTTAAAAATATGGATTAGTCACACTTATTTCTACACACCTTTCGAAAAAAGAAAAGAGCATCTTTGTAGTGAAGTTTGCTTAGCCCTAACTTAGCAAAGTTCCGACCTCCAACTCTCTTCCCTGCTGCAACGCCACATCTCTGTGGAAACAACATGGAAACATCTCAGAAGGACATAAGAAACAGCAGGCCACGTACCAGTTCCCAGCACTCACTTAACTGACACATACTGGTGAAATCACGTGAAAATATTAGACTGGGAACGGATGCTGAGGCTTGGGAATGCCTCTGCCAAGAGGAGCAAACTCAGGCTGGAAAGCAAGCAGACACCTCAGCCAGCAACTGTGTGTTGGACGGTGCGAGCCCTCACCTGAGCCCTCACCATATGCACAGAGGTCAGTGCTGAGTTACAGCCAGCAAGGTGCTGCCTTTGATTTTCATCCCTGCTCCTGACAGAGGACTCCTACACATCTTTCATTCCAGCCCACAATTAAGCTGTACAGAGTAATTGTTTAAAATTAAACAGATACTTCAGAACTTCCCCCCTTTACCTTGCATTTCACCAGAGAGCAGGGTGGTCGGCTAAGCAGAAAACACCTCCAAATTAGCAGGTCAGTTCCCAGTCCAAGGATAATCCTCACATGAAGAGTATCTTGCATATTCGGGGTCCCAAAAGAGCAAGTACATGCACATTCATCACACCACAACCTGCCTTCTCCAAGCAGAGCTGTGACTGCTGAAGGCAGACGCCTGGTGTGGAGCTACCTCTGAAGCAGGAAGCGCAGCTGGGCACAGCTGTGCCCTCAGCCCAGGCCAGGTGTCCTGCTGTCCCTGCTGAGTGCCCAGCTGGCCTTCAGCAAAGGCCTTGCTAAGTCACAGCACCTGGGAGCTCGGCTTGTGGCACCAGGAATCAGCAGCTGAGTCCCACGGCAAAACCTCATGAGTGCTTGACTTCTTGGGGTGCACTGTTTTGTAGACATTCATAAATGAAAGGTACAATTAATCTAGTTGCCTGCTTGCCCCACTGTTGGTCTTAAAGATCTGCAGGTACATTCTGAGTATTCCTGAGGGAAGGTGGTTTTCGGTAAAGGCAATGGATGGAGGCTTAGGAGGAGCTGGGTCCTCTGCTCAGCTGCGCTGGGTGTTTCCTGAGAAACGCCCAGTGGGCACAAGAGCAGGGGGCCTTCCAATTCTCCTGTCCCACAGGTATCAGCACCTCCCCAGTTTGGGGACATAATCTGACAGGGGAAAGGTATCTCAAGTCTGTGGTTATTTACCCCCCGCTGGTCAGTGTATTTAGGTGGCCGCTGTGTCTGTGTAGCCCATACCAGGCACAGTTACTTAGCTTAAGCTTCTGTCTATGCCTCCTGCTGTGTCATGGCTTGATGTCACCAGTTAGGGCTGGGTGAGACACTAGATGAGTGACAGACTCTATTAACCCCTCTCTCTTCCCAAAGAGGAAGAGAAAGGGAATAAGGGAAAGAGACTTAAGGGCTGGAAGAGAAAACTATGAACAGCTTGAATGAAAATAGTAACAATAAACTCAAATATATACAAATCTATACAAAATCAGTATCGAAACCAACTCCCCTGATGGCATTTATATCACTGTCACCACTGATGATGTGAAGTCCCAGATTGGACTCAGCAGCAGATGGGAGCTGGATTCTGAAACTATGTTCAGGAACACACAGATCGGGATCAAAGGCAGAAGGGGCAGAGTCCTCCTCAGACAGCGGCCATTGAAGAAGAGGCCCGACCCTGCTGCCCCCTCAGCTTTACCCTGAACAGGCCCTACATGGGCTGGGGTCCCTCGCCGCTCAGTTTGGGGTCC
>JAAGNO010022796.1:36100-47011 GCA_033439905.1 Ceryle rudis | reverse complement strand
GAGGAGCCAGGATAAGCGAGAGCCTCTCTGCACAAACCAGTCCCTGGTAGTGACTCTGACCGCGGAGCGTTGTCCCTGCGAGGAGCAGAGACGACAATCTGCCTGTGACTTCAGAGCGGGCAGGGACTGCGCGGCCTGAGCCGAAAGGTGAATTCACTGAACAGAATCAGTTCTCTTCTAGCTAAACTAGCAGCAGAAATTTTTTTAACAGATGCTGTTTAGCCATAAATGTTACATATACTTTTAGCAAATGTTCATGCTACCATTAGTAGAAATTGTTCCAGGAAGTAATCTTTTAAACTAAATATTTATTAAAACATTACAGTAAGAACATAAACATTTCAGCCAGTTTAACTAAATCATTCAACCAGGACGAAGAAAAAGTCCTTCTAATATTTAAGGTAGAGTAAATTAATATAGCATGTCATCCCATTAATTACAGCTATTCACATTTCCTTATAAAGCCATCAAGAATTTCAGCAATCCACATTTTATCTTCTCAAAATACAGACCTAAAAGGCAAAATTTTACTCTGAGGTTCCAGTACGTCCTCTAAGAAAGCAACAAGAACTGATGACAATCAAAGACACATTGTGTTTTACAGAATTACAATGATCTTCCTAAAACAGACAAAAAAGGTGCCGAGATGACTATTCAAGTCAAGCAGAATTTTGCAAGTCTGACCCCTACTGACTGAAAAGAACGGGACTTTCTCCCTGCTCCAAGGGAGTACTGGATCAAATCCTCATGTAATCAAGTGTGTTCTCCAAACCAGCCCAGAAATCCAGCCATGGCATGGACAGAACAAATGAAATGATAGCTATTAATGAGATACTTCTATTAATACACATCATCAGTCTTACAATACCAGGGAGTGAGTGAAAAATAGTTTGAATGAGTGCACAGAAAATATTCCATACCTGACATTTCATATTAAACTATCACATTTAGAAGGTACAAACCAAAAATACAGCCATGGAACTTCACTCAGCATCAACTGGGAATGACAAACACAGGCTCACAAAAACTCCCGGCAGGAAGAAATCACTGTGTGCACACGATAATGGAGCGGGACCTGGCTGAAACTGGGCAGCCGGGTTTCTTGATGGTGTTGAAATCCCTTTCATCCTCCCCTCTCTCTCCGCCTCCACCTCACAAAGTTCATTAAGACAGAGGGAAGTCACATCACTGTGCTCGGCTGATTCGTGTGTTTAATTTTCTCAGGTATTTACATACTTGCATTTATCAATAACCACACCAGCTATGGTCTTCACTGCTTTTTAATTGCCCATACTCTTTTATTTCCCTTTAACTGATAGATTCAAAAAAAAAAGCAGCTTAGTGGTTCAGTCATATTAAAATCATAATTGATTTTGCCTCACTCCTCATTTATTAATGGACTTACACTACCTTCTCACTAATAAACCTCCCAGTAATGAGTTTAGTCCACAGAGGATACACTTCCACCTCAACAAACCACCAAGCAATTTAGGACAGTTGGTAGTCTCTGCTTAAGGGAGTCCGAAAACTGGAATAGAAATTTATGCAGGCCATAATTAAAGTACTTTTCGAGAGCTGCGTAGGGAGTTTACCGACATTCTTTGCACCGTGCCCATCTGTGGTCAGTGTAATTAATCCTTCACTCGCTACCCAATAGGAACTAATCGTCACTGACAATTTTTGACGGAGGAAGGTCCAAATGCTGACAGGGTGATCAAACTCTGGCTGTTTTCTTCCTTTGAACAGAAGAGGTTTGTGGAGGTGATGAGGGCAGATCATTCTGGAGCTGTTCAGCACCGGGGAAGATGTGCAGACAGCAGCAGAGACATTCACTGGAATAACAGCTGTTCCAGATGTGTGGAAAGCCCAGCACACCCAGAAAAATCAGCAGCAGGACTTTGCTAGTTCACAGTTACTAGAGGGAGAAGATTTAACTGATTACCTCACCAAAGGAAAACATAACATACTTTTGACTGGAGTTACTTAAGTGGAAGCACAGTTATACACGTAATGGGAGGAAGGCTATTGGCCTGAAAGACAATACACTGCAAGACAAGCTAAAACGTTTCGATTGCAAAGGTTTAATCATGTCCCTTTCTGCAATTAATGACAAAACCCTGCGACTGCCTTTCCTGCCAGGATTGTAAGATTTTAGGGCCAAGAAACCCTAAAAACACTGCAGTGATGGTACAGGAGGGAGGTTCTCATAAACCTCAGCTTGTAGTCGTGCCTAACGAGAAAGTCCTGTAATAGTGCTGTAAATATTTTCTCCTGTCCTCACACGTGATTACTTAGAGATGAGAGAAAGAGCACAGCGAGAGGGGTCTTCTGCCCTGCTGACCTGTGGGAGCTCTGTAGCTGATCCTTTGGTGACTGACTGGAAGAAAATGGGCTAAACTGGGGAAGTGGAGAGTCCTGCTGGGCTCAGCCCTCTAGCTGATGCAACGACCGCTGGAGTGACCGCTGAACAGAAGTCAGATGCTCCCCGGTTTGCGCTCAGAGGAAGGATGGTGCTGAAGTCTTGCCTTTTTGATTTGCTGACACTTAATGCTACTTTGCAAAGGCATCAATACCCTCTAACGCACAAGGGAGAATCAGGTCTAGAAAGATTAAGCCTTGCCCAGAAATCACTTTCTTCTGGATCTCTCTTTTTAGCATCTTTGGCTTCTGGAGGTAGAATGATTAATATTTCTGGTGAGCTCTGGGATGGACAGTGCATGTTTCTCTTCTTGCCATTTTCTTAGGGTTTCCCCCCTTTTCACACACATAAATACAAATGCTACAGGGAGACCAGTCCAAGACTTCACATTCCTCTACGTGCAAGTAACCCACATACAGTTTTACCCAGGGTAATTCATCACCGAGAAATAATTAACACACACACACAAACACAAAAATGCAGGTGCCAACCAATCACAATAACAGCAAGCTGAACTCCCTTTGTACGGAGATAAACAATTCTACTAAATGAAGAGGGATGTAAAATCTGGGAGGGGATGCAGGGAGAGAACACAGGAGAGTGCAGCCTTTCTAATAGCAGTTCTAGTTGTCATTAAACACAGTCAGGGTTTCCAAAGCTAAAATACATGTTAACAAGTTCCAAAAACACTTCTATTAAAATATTTTGTCAGTCCTTCAGTACAGCAAATGATGCAAAGCCCAAAATTCCCCAGAGGATGCACAGAACTTTAGAGAATTGGTTTAACATTCTGACAACCCTGCAATTTTATTTAAACAAGTTCTTCCCTACCCAATTCCCTGCAGAGAAGTATTGTTACCCTTTTGTTGATTGTAGTGGACATATTGCAGATCTCCGATTACCTTCCCAAAGGACCACCCACTACAAGAAGTTTTTTGTGTGGCAAGCACAGCGTAGCTCATTCCTCTCTTCCTCTCCTATTCACCTTCTTTTTTTTCTTTTCATCTTGCCTTTTTTTTCCCCCTCCCTTTTAATTTTCTTAGCATTCTCATACGCTGCGGATGAGCTGACAGACTAGCCTGCCATCTGTTCTTTCATGACATGGTGCAACCTAATCAATTACCCCCAAACCACTTCGGAGTAAATAAAATGTCTACAATAATAATAATTAGTCCGTTAAAAGAAAAAACAGCATTGTGCAAATCCTGGTGGGAATGAGGTAGATTTCAGAACACAGCATTTTCTTAACTGAGATTATTAGACCGGGAGAAGACAAATTTGGGAGGGGAAAAAGTCACCTTCAGTAATTTATTCTAAGACATAAGACAGCATCCCTAGACCATGGACATCTTTGACCCTTTGTAACCAGCGATGGCAGGTTCAAGTAAATTTCCCACTCAGGAGTTTCTAAGATTTTGCTATTATTGCATAAACATGAGATTTTATATTAGTAATTATTAGGACTGTATTAAAATAACAATAAATATTAATAAAACCCCACAGCAGATGACATTATATAGTGTGAGGAGGAATATACATCACTTCAAATAAATGTATAAGGCCTGACATGTCTTGACGGAGAGATTCGTCTGCAACAACCAGCATCAGTAAAAATCCTCTGAGGAAGAAGAGCACACGACACGTGCACCCACTTCAAGAACAGGCAAAAAGTGAAAACAGAAAGAGAAATCAGGTTAGCAATGTAACATTAGGAATGAGGAAAATCAGGAAAATTGCAATTAATGGCAGCAGCACCCAAGATCACACTGAGCAGCTCTTTACAAAGTTAATGTGAACATTGTTTTTCACAACGCAAGCACCCACTTGCTATTTTAAAGCTGTAACTTTGGTTTAGCCGGAATACAGTAGCAATTATTTAACTTAATCAATTGCTGGGCATTAAATATATCTATGTACTCGAGTGCTTAGCACATTTTTGGCATTTTTACTTCTGCAGCACAGAGGAAGTGATAGATAAGAAAGATTCAGTGTTCCAGTGGGATCATCAGCAAACTGCCAACTAAGGTCAAGGAACTGACGGAATCTCAGTGCACAGATCACACTGATGGATCAGAGGGGAGAATTTCCTCATTACCGTCCTTATGTTGAATAGGAATGGATGTCATCTACAGTCTGTGTTTTGCATCCTGAAAGAGGACAACATGTGTGACTGTGCTACCAAATGGCATTTTTTATCAGTAAGTTGTAAAAAAAAAAGGGTTTTTTTCTGCTGTGTTTCTAAGTATTATGGACATGGCATAAAGTAAAATAACTTCATGTGTACAGGTGTTGTCCCCAGTCTTCTCTAAACTGTAAGCGCTGCACATCCTTTAAGTAGCATCTTCTGGAGAACAAGGTAAGTTAAAAAACAACAGTCTGAACCTTCTACCCAAAACTGCCTGATCAGCCTGAGACAACGCAGACTGTCTCCTGCAAAGTAAGGAGTGAGAAAAATTGTACGAACCCCCTTAGAGGCTACAACTTTGACATATATAAACATCAGACCACCTACTGTAATATTCCAAAGTCTAGGTGGTTCTGAACAAGAATCTGGAGTACACAGAATATGTGTTTGCTCTTATGCTGCAGGTGGGAACATGTAGAGAGAGGGTGGAGAAAAATCTCCATCGTGATGTAGGCCAGTGAAGATAAAGCCATGAATCACCCAAGATCTTCATCAGTCCCTCCATGACTGCTTCACTGCGATTTCTGTGACATGTATGTACCAACATACTTGCCTGGTTAGGTTCTCATACCACTCCTCCTCCTGCAGCAGCCAAATGATTCTGGCATCCTAACAAAACGCTTCATTTCAGGTTTTCTTGGTACTTCAAAGGAGCATGCCTCTTTCTGTTGCAGCCACTAACCTCTTGCTTCTGCCTGTTGCTCCGTGTTTTACCATCCACTTCAGAAAAGGGCTAGCAATTATTTGCCTGATGTTTTCCTAACTTTGACCACCTTGAAATGTGATTTTGTGATTTTTGTTGAAATGTAGGACATGGATCCCTTGCAGGCTTTTACAAACATGAGAGTTCCCATGTGTCGTTGACACTGATGAATTGCTAGATCACTACAGAAGAACTTGGAAATGGCAACGGAGCTGGCTCCACCGGAGCTAACTCGAGCTCCTGAGAGGGACCAGAGGGGTTTTTGATTCTTTTTATTACACGATATCAATTAAACATTTAACAAGTTACAATAAAGAGCAACTTTCCAATGGAATTTTGAACACAGTGGAAACAAATTACCTTTGAGATGGTTATTATTTGGAATCTCAAGGAGAACGAAATTAAGGCAGACGCCAACACATATTCGTCCAGATTGCCCATAACGACTTTGCCAGGCATCCCTGTTTCAAATCAAGTCAATCTGTGCAGCTTCTCTTTGACAGCAACACAAAATCCCGTGTGAAACGCATCGAATGGCACAGCTGATGCAGAATGCTAGCAGAAGACACTGCACCAAGCAGCTTTTGTTTTGAAGTGGGTACCTCTGTTATGCAATTCTCTCAGAATTTGCTTCTTTCAAAGAATGAAAAGGGGGGAAAAAAAAGCCTCAGCAAACAAAACCCACAATTCCCATACATTTCTCAACTCAGATGATATTTCCACACTCGGGCACAGTCTATTCACAGCAATTCTAAAATTCTGGCACTGGCACAGAGACTATATTTGTAGAACTCAGCTGGAGTAAAGGACTAAATGGTGCCTGATGGGTGGGATGAAGGTGTTCAGTGGAAGAGAGAGGCTTCAACTCACTGAACAAGAATGATGCCTATAAACAAAACATAGGTGTGGAATTCACTAGTATCAGCAACATGCTGATTAGGCACATGAGCAGCTTTAACAACTCCCTTCTGTGTGAGACTTTCTGTAGTCACAAGGAAGATGAGACAGAACTATTGTGGACAACACTGGTAATTTAAGATGATGGACGGGACTTTACTGATGTGCAAACATTCATTTACAAGCTTAAGATCTTTTCCATGTAATTTTGCATATATCTGAGAAGACACAAGCAAAACTTAATACTAAAAGCTTCTGAACAGTTCACCAAAGACTCATTTGAGCAACAGATATGAGGGAGGGTGCGAGTGGTAATCTCCTCATTAAACTTCTCACACCAAAGCCAAAGCCAGCCACAAATGCTCACTCAGGCTATGGGGGCCAGTAACATCCTTTGCACTCTCTCTGCTTCTTTGCTCCCTGGGAGAGGAGGGGAAGAAGGGACACGGAGAAAAGCAGAGGAGGTGTTGACTGTGTTTCCTGTCCATGGAGGCACACAAAGCAAACCAGAGTATGTGTTCTGGCATGGACAGCATTGCTCTGAAGAGTGGTATAGGCTCTGCAGGCCACCTGTTCACAAGTGAGGAACTGTTCCTCACTGAGCGCTCCCACATATGTACAACATCTGACACTACCCCTTTACAACCTCACTCTACATATGTTTTCTCACCAGCGTACACAATGTTACGGGCACCGTTCCTCCTCCCCCAAGCAAGAGGATCCTTTCATTTCACTTCGGCACATTGTCATATCCTCAGATTCCTGCTGCTTATTTCTGGTGGGATTTCCATATACACAGCACTTCCAGAGCTGTGTGGCTGTCTCTGTGGGGCTGAGAGAATCTCATCTCTGCCCTCTCCTGTGGCCAGTGCTTCCTCAACACTGCACGTTACAGTTTTACTTGTTTTCTTGTTTGCTCTCTGTTCCCTACGGTTCGTGCAGAGCGTATCCAACGTGATGCAAGAGCGAGTAGACCCTTGGTGCTTCCGCAGACACATTGGCAACTTCAATATCTTTCACTTTTTCCAATCTTTTCCATGATGTTCTCAGCACCTCAGAAACTCTCACGAGGATATGAAAATAAAACACCAAACCTCCGGTGCTCCATGCACCCATGTGGACTTTCTCTTGTGCTGTACACAAATTCAGTTAGAAGCTCTTTAGCCTTTGATCTCCTTTAATCAGAAGAAGGAAGTCGGCTGAAGAAGGAGGATATGAGCTTTCTTTCATGCTTGTTCTATTTCTTAGGTCAAATAAAGAGGATAGCACAAGGACGCTCAGGAATTCAGTGCAAGGTAATCAAAGAAATGTCTGAGAGGGGTCTGCACCCTGCCAGCTCTCCTGAGCTTTCCCCTCACTCATGTGGCTAAGCTCTGAGGAAGGAGGGCTTCTCTGTCAGCCAGGGGTTAGTGTCTCTGCTTCCCCTGCCCCCTTCTCTACCACCTCACGCTCATCTTTATTAGCTTTTTCACACTACACAGTCCTCCCATCGATTACAAGGGCCAGCACAAAGCAGTCTAATGATGGGTCAGCCTTAATGAGAAAAGCGGCTGCTCTTGAAGTGGTTGTGGCTTGGTCCTGCACCCTGCTGAGTCCTGGCATGTAGAGCGTTGCCTCCTTTTAGAGAGCAGAGCCATGGAAAATCAACAGAGAACAGCCTGGTGCCTCTGAACAGAAAGGGCCATGTGCATGGCTATTTAGTGCTGCAAAAGAGAGACCATTTGCACAAATGGGAGTGAACATAAGGAGGCCTTCAGAGAAGAATGGGGCCTTGGCAAATTTATAGACTCCCCTGAAAGAAAGTGATTACAGATCATTATCCAATTGAGGCAGATTGATGGGTTAGGGTCAAAGTAATACTGCAGAGCTCACTGGAGGGACAATGCCTGCTTGTCAGTTCTGTCCAGGAAAAGAAAGAGAAGGGAAACTACCACACAGAGAGGAAAGGCTTAAGCTTTTCCAGCCTCTATCTGAAAAATTGTTACTTCTTTTGAACATGTGTTCTTTAAAAAAAAACCCCAAACAACACCCCCCTCCCCCAACCCCGAAAAAACCCCAAACCAAAAACCACACCACCCCGAAAAGGCAGGAGCAGCATCGCCGAACTTAAAACTGGCTGTTCAGAAATGGAAATAATTGTGCAAATCCTGAGCAAGCAGCACAGGGGGCAAAGCCTTGTGATCGTTAACTCTCTGAGATCACAGGGAGTATTAGCCCTACTAATGGATAAATCACGTCTTTATTTCATTTATTAAAAAAACCCCAAACCGACAATCCACCCCAAAGACATCTTCTACACTAAATGTGTAATTTTTTTTTAATTTTGGTGAAAGGAGGCTGGTTTTGTTAACAGCTATGGTTGAACAGATTTGAAACTCTGCAACATCTGGTCAGGCAAAACTCAGCAATACTGACATTGAATAAAACAAGAATAAATGTGCTTCTATTGTTTCTTCTGTATTGATTTTTAGAGTGTTTAAAAGTGCTTTGCATTCATGCACTTTTCAAACAGCCATAGAAATGGAAACAGCATGGCCCAAAAAGCAGCTCACAGCATTTATTGCGCATTTGCCTCACATTTTCCAGTATGATTTTGGAATGTAAAGAATTTGAGCAAAGAGAGAAGACAATGCATTCATGAGAGACCTGATTTGTTTTTTAATTGTGTTTATTTATTAACTTCTCTGTTGTTCCCCATGTCTCAGAAGCAGAGCACCACACACACTTTGATGGATGTGTCCCCATGTCCCAGTGGATAGCAAAATAGCACTGGCCCTGCTGCAAATAAAGGCTCAGCAGGGCAGCTTGCCTTGGGGCCACTGTCTTGAGAGTTTAGCAAGGGTTCCCTCAAGTTCCATTACAAACCCCCCACAGACACAGAAGCTACAGCCCCCGCACTCGCCCTGGCTTCCCTGGCGCTTCACGTGTGTTTGCTGAGGGTGTTCAGACACAAAAGGACCTCTCCTACCTCAGAGCCTGTTGAAAAGAGCATGGAAATTTGCTTCTATGGATTTGTCTCAGGCCAGAAGTAGTCCACATAGAGTCACCTGACAAATGTGTAGGAATAGCAGGTACTGGTACCCTAACTGCCATCTGTGGCGGTGATGGAAGTGCCCTGTCCTGCAGCCATTAGATAAACTCTGGCTCAGCCTTGCAAATAACTCTGGCTACACCCAGTCTTGCTTGTTCTCACCTAAAGCAGTAAGGATAGCAAAAGGATGAAGAATATTGCTGGCTTCAGCTCATCTGCAATTTCTAAGTGTTAAAAGCATCGGGAGAGACTCCCAGAGTCTCGCTTCACACAGTACCTCCCTCGAACAGCACACGTGTTTCTTTATGTTCATTTGGTAGCATTCCAACTGCAGGATGATCACATTCCTTCTGCAGAGTGCTTCTCAAAAGGGATCTTTAATACCCTTGCCAGAAGGAAAGGGATCACTCACCAGATTCCTGTTTCTTTTTGTGGGGGTCTCCCAAACTCTTAGAATAATTATTTTTATCTTCTCTTTTATGATTCTCAAAACAACTAAATTTTCAGTGGAATTGACAGCCCTCCTCCACTGCCTCCAGATGGTTTATCATCTCATATTCTATCTATAAACCAAAAAGGACCCCAAATGACAATCATCCCAGAGAAATTACTACGAAGAGCCATGGGAGTCTGTGCAATGCCATCCCACACAAGGCATCTTCCCCCACCTCAGCATCTGGTGAAACCAGGGGTATGTTGCATGGTAGAAAAAAAAACCCTAACAACATACTGTGGCTGTTTGCCCACTTTGTTGCATTCACTAGGCTGATGTTTTAACTTTCACATGTATTCCCTGACACCTTGGATCTTTTCCCATTTTCCTGATTCACCATTCTGTTACTGGGTGTGATGTAGGCTCCCCCGTGCCACACGTTCTTGAATCTTTCAGTGTGTAATGGAGTTGTAACTGAGAGAGGACACCACGCACCAAACAATATACATTTTGCTAGGATACTTCTTTGTCCTGCCTTCCCTTCCAACTTCTCTGCTTTGGCCTAAAGGTTCTTTCTTGCCATGCATGGTTTAGAAACAACTTGTAGCTACTCTCTTCCTGAAGTGCTGCTTGTATTAGTTTCCAGTTGCCTTCTCCAGTTCAGCAGGAGATGTGCACATGTGCAGGACTCCATATGTTTTCAGAGATAATCTGATTTTTACTACCAGTAAGAATAACCTTGAGTACATATTGCACTGTCATAACATATTTTCTATATGAATCAGAAAGTAAAACCAGTACATTGGAAAAGCAGACCAAGCAAATTCATAACCCCTGCTTTTACGAACAGAACAAGCTGAGGGGTGGGGGTGGGGGGATATCACAGGAAAACAGATGTGTGCTTATGATCCTAACCCTCTGTCCTACCAACATCATGTTACATTGGGGTCGATCCATGGAGAAGTCTCCCTCTAAAGAGAGGCTGGCTGCTGAACTGTCTGTACCATTCCAGTGAAGTCAGCGTGAGCGCACCGAGTGGAAAACAGCACAGAACAAGGCTGAGGGAGCAAAATGGTTCTTCCTTTCCACTCCAATCAAGAAAACTATCAGCTATTTGGAAAAAAAAACAAAAAACCCCACCCCCCCAAAAGAAAACCAAAAAAAAAAAACCAAAAAAAAAAAAAAAAAAAAAAAAAACAACACAAAAAAACCCAAACAAAAAATCCAAAAATCAAACAGCAGG
>JAAGNO010022796.1:21817-36000 GCA_033439905.1 Ceryle rudis | reverse complement strand
AAAGGAGAAAAAAAAACAAAAACCCCCCCCCCCCAAAAAAAAAACAAAAAAAAAAAAACCAAAAAAAAAAAAAAGAAAAAGAAAACCACCACAAAAAAACCCAAACCACAAATCCTAGAATCACTCAGCTGGGAATAAGGGAGGGAAAAGAATGTTTTTCATAAGAACGCTTTCCGCTCTATTTATAGCTATAGTTTGTATGGCACTTAATGCTTGACCCACAGGGTTCATAGGTAAGCAAGAAATACACAGACATGTGTATCCTAAGAGTTATATTTCATCCATATGTGCAAAACAGTCACAGGAGAGCTGCAGAAAACTACACTCTCAGGGTAGCAACCTTCCTAGTCCAGGAACCACCTCTGAATCTGGCCAAGTCTATCCTCTGGCAAAGCTCAAGTTTCAATGACAGTTCTGCTTGAGTAAAAACTCAGCAAACTCCAGAGGCATTCAGTGCTGGTGGAAGTTTTGTCACTGACTTCAGAGGATCCAGGAGTTTAGCATGAGTAAGCCTGGCTCTCTAATTGGTTGGTTTTTTTTTCATGGCATAAAGCTTACAATACTACAGTGGCAAAGACAATGCCATCTTCCCTCAGAGAGGATGTACATACAGCTTCCCAGTCAGGCCAGTGTGAAAAGGGTGAGAGAAGAAAGTGGTCCCCTTCAAATTTCCAGTATCCTGGAAGAGTTCCCTTATTTTTATGTTCTTGAGGCAAAAGAGAAAAAAAAAATAAAACCAAGAAAACCCAAACTTTTTGACTAATATAGCTTCCATTTTTGAAAAGTAGGTTTCCTTTTTTTGCTATTATTTTATAAAGAAGGGAGGCATCTTGTCTGCGTGGGTGCATTTGGCTCAGTAGAACATGTTTCTGCCTGCTGAGTCTTATCGTAACGGTATGGGGGTTCTTTGTGTTGATACAGCATCCCCTCTACACAGAGCTGGCAGAGCACCGACAACAAATTCAGATGTATAATTTTTTTAAGAAAAAAAAAAAAAGCTCAAATTTGGCTGTATTATCCATGAGCTGTTTCTCTATTCTGCCTATGAACAGCTTAAATTATAAAATAACTTCTATGGTTTAGTTCCTTCCCTCCCAGGGATGAACATCTTCCCTGTGCTCTCAGGTGGGGGGGCTCTAAGGGATGTTGGCATAGCAGGTGCCTACAGTTGCCGTGTAGATGTGGATTCCTACACAGCGCAAAGCTCCCTAAAGATCTGCTGAAGCCTCCTCTTTACCAACAGAGCCAGCTCTGTTCCTTCAGCTGTGCTGGGCTACTGCCTTTGATTCCTCAAAGGAGGTATCCTGCTGTTGTGTTATATGTGGGTAGCATTGTTACTGTAGCTGTAAAGCTTAAGAACATGAGGAACATTTTATACAAAATTTCTCTTTAGAACAACATACGTCCAATATTTTTAGAGATATTGATCAAATTAAATATTTTACTCTTCCATAAAAACTTTTATTTATGCATAAAACCATGAGTAGAGGGCATTTAATTTTACCAGGGATGGGAACATCAAGACCCTTTTCCATCTAAAAATGCCTTCACATTCTCTGTTATTTTTCTGTCCCTAAAGACGTGTTTGGTCACTGAGATCATGACCTTATGCACCACGAAAAGCTGAAGAACCTCTCTGCCCCACGTCATCCTCTCCAATCGATCCTGGGTCTATAATGGGGCTGAAAGTTTTAGAGGACAAGGTGGACAAAGTAGAAGGTAGACAGCCTGGTACACCCCAACAAAAATACCAGGGAAGCAGATTCAGGAAAAGAGGACTGAACATGAAGGATTAATTACATTCTGTACCCTTCCAAGTGGTCCCGCTCTACTGAGGCTGAGGTACATGAGTGATGAAGATACTGAAGCCTGTACTTTTGAGCATGTGAAAGCTATTCTGTGACTAGAACAAGGGTCACGTATTTTCACCGTCAGTTCAATAAAGCAAAATACCAATCCCAATTCCTTGGACCCGCCAATTAAACTGCATCCAAAAGCGTTGCCCGTCTGCTCCACAGAGGACCTAGTGTATTTGTGATCCCCAAACACGTACGGTCTAATCAAAACTACCATATCACAGTTAGCCAGCCAAGAAATCCAGACAGTTTGGTTAATGAGACACAGAGCAGCTTCGTATTCATTCCCTCCGAAACAAAGATCTGAGGAAGAGGTATGGGCTGGGGGAGAGAGAGAGGACAAGAAGTACAGCAGGCCCAAAGAAAAGGGCACAAGCAGACAGTGAATTCGGTAATGCATCCAAGCCTGATCTGAAGACCCACGGCAAACAGAGCAGCCATTCATGAACCATGACATGCAGGTCAAGAGAAGCAATCACATGCTTGCCCGGTACTTAACAGCTACGTTCGTGAAACATCACGTGGCAACATGTGATGAAGCTCGACCCCTGATCACACAAACTGCAGTGGCAAAATGAAAAACAGTTCCAAATGTTTTCCCCATACAAAAAATAAAAAATAAAATTAAAATCAACATTATTTTTAAAATCCAAAGCATTTTTTTACTCAGCTGTATTCTCATCAGTCATTGAAATGTATTGTAAAGAACTCCCCATATCTCACACTCCGTTTCTGATTAACTGACCATGTTTATCTTCCAGGAAAATCTATCAAGCTCCTCTGCAAAACCCATAGATACAACTATTCTGAAACACAGGATGATTGCATTGCTTGTTTCAAGGCGCACATTGATCAAAACAAATGTCAGAAAATATTTTTCCTTCCTATTGGGCGCTACTTCGTGTTCAGCCAGATGCGTTCTGTTCTGTTTGTGAAGCATCTGCTAGCAGTTACTGCCAGAAATGTGATAATGACCACAGTCAACCAGTAGCTCGAGCTGGTGGATCCTGTGTTCTGAGCCTCAGACTAAGCAAATCGCTTTCACTAACTCAAGCAACACATGGCACCAAGCACAGCAGAAGAGCTTGGCCTCTCTTTTCCACAAGGATGGGACCAAACCCATCTACAGCACTTCGGAAATCCACAAACTGGAAGGAATCCAGGCTACAAGTTTTCCAATAATCACGCTACAGGCTCCTGCGAGCGCTTATATCTTTCTTTGAGAGCTTAGTTAAGCTATTCAGCTCACTAGCAAGTTTGGGCAAAGAGGTTGCTCACAGGCCAAGCCCTAAGAGCGTACAAACAATTCTGCAACCCTTGAGTTTGTCTGCATGAAAAAAAAAAAAAAAATTAAAAAAAATCAAGCTGAGTTAACACTCTCCTGGCAAGGTTTTGGAAGCATCTGTAAATCTGGCAGAGCAGGAGCTCTGCAAGTTGAGTTGCACCACTGTCTTCAGAAGGTGAGCCTAATGTACAGAACTTGCGTGTAGGATGGGATTACTCCTTTCGTCCTCTCCCTTCCTTCTGGCTTGTGGAATGTGTTTGACATCAAGAGACAAACCAAAGAAAATGAGAAGAAACGGCAGCAGGAAGCATCAGTTTTAAGTAGAGAAGCACTTCTCACGTTTGTTTTTCCTAGTGATACCTTGGAAGAAAGGCATGAAAACTCCAGCAGATCCCAAGATCTTTTCTACCAATAGGTTATGAAGGCAAGAAGAATAAACACAGTTGTGATGGTTACAAAAAGGTGGTCACAAAACAGTGCGTTAATAGGAAGGGGGAAAAAAGAGGACAAGGATACAGTGGCGCCTAAGTCTGTGCAAGCCTCACATAAGAAACAGTTCTGTTCTATCTACCTGGTAATTTCTGAAGAATAAAATGGCCAACACAGCAAATTTTAGGTTTGCTGGTGCAAAAAGTTCCTCAAATAGGGAATATAATCAATTGTGCCTTTCATTCTGGTCTGTAGTAGCCCTCGAGAGCTGTAAAGTTATTTGTGCAAACCTCATCTCATCCTGAAATACACGTGTTTAGCGATCTGCTAGAATCAAGCTGCCAGAGGCAGCAGTCCTGTTACAAACTGTTGCCCTGTATGTCTGATACGTGACATTTTCCTAAATCCTGTCAGCAATAATCTATCGCATAACCATCTTCTGGATTATACCTCGAGACTGTGATCTTCAGCACAAATATAAATATGCTTTGCATTAGGATGCCCCCCATTAAGAAGATAATCACTGCTCTTGTACAGAGGGAAATATTGCCAGAAAACCAAACACACACTGAAGACCAGTGCAAAGTATCAGGCGTGAACAGAAGCACGAACCAGTCCTAAGGCTGAGACGCAGTAGCAGCTACAGCCGAAAGAGATATTGTGTCCTCTGCTTGTGCTCAAGAAATGCAAGTTTTCATTTCCACCTGTTCTGTGACCCATAGGTCTGATGGAAGGGCAGGTACTCCACCATCCGTGCCACAAAGTGGTCTCCAGGAAATACCCAGACGACATACTGTTTTTCCTTCTGGAGTCATAGGATACTCCAGAATGCTTTTATTTTCTTTAATATCAAACCAGAAGGCCTTTACGTGAGTTCCTTCCCAACACCTCCATCACCTTCTGCCCCAAAACAACTAGTCTTCATTGAGTTTTGCACGGTGCCAGATGTAGGTGGAATTTGTCTTGCCTTACTCTGAAGCCCAAAGTCTTCCAATTCTGAATTTTCCTGTGAGAATAAAATAGAAGACAATGGACATATGGTAGATGCTTGCTAGGGCTTGACATGGAAGAAACTGGCCACCAGGAGTATTTCCTGTTATTAATGGATTAGGAAAATAAACTGAGTGGTACTGTACCACCCAAACCTTCTTAGAATTGAGGAGAGTTGCTCTGGAAGAACCAGTTGGCTAACAATCAAACATACTATGAGGAGAGCTGTCACCACCACTCAAAAGATGTGGACCGTGAAAAGGGATGAGCTTAGACACAAGCACAAGGATGAATAATTATCAAATATTTAGCAGAACAATTCAAAGGCTAGCAACTTGAAAATTAGACCATTATGACAATGATGAGCAGTTCACATATTCTATAGTGAATTCTTTAATTTTGTTTTATCCATAGAGAAAATGCTTTAGATTTCAACAGTAGGAACACATTATGTGGGACAAGCAGGAGTGGGACACATCAGGATCCCACTGAACCTATTGTGGAACATCTGTTTTCAACCTAGTCTTGCATGATTTGGAAGACAGGCTCAGCAATGAGGTGACTAAGTTTGGTGTTGAGACAAACTGATCCGTGGTCATCAAACTGACTGTGAACAGCTGCAGAAGGATAGCACGGTATTGAGTGACAGGGTAAAAATATGGCAGATGGAATACCTTGGTGGTGAGTCCATAATAATGCATATGGGAAAACCATATGTCCCTGTATATATCTGTGCCACGTCCAATACTGCATCTGCTTCTAGATACCTGACATCTCAGAAGGGATGCAGGAGAGATGGAATGGTAGGGAGCAGAGCAATGGAGGTGATCAGAAGTATGAGGTCGCTTCATTATGTGGAGAGACTAAATAATCTGGGACACTTTCCCTGTGAAAGTGACACCTGAAATGCTAGAATATGATCCAAGTTCATAAAAACATGAATGTAGTGAATAAAATGAATACAGATTATTTTCCCCTTTACTTTGTTATATCTGCAATATCTGGGTATATGTTATTTTCCATAACCTAAACAGCAGAGACCACAACTGAAAGCAACAGGCAGCAGGTTTAGAAAAAAGGAAAGAAAACACTTGTTCTCATGAGGCACCTTTTATCAATGGGATGCTTGGGCTGTCAGAAGTATAAATGAGTTCAAAATATCCTTCGACACGCTCCTGAAGGAAAGGTTCCTTGAGAGATCTTAAACACAAGACAGAAATACAGCACCCAGGGTGGTTGTCAGCCTGGAAGGCTGCATCAGAAGCAGCATCACCCTGTGCTGGCTCTGCTGTCACCCTTGCTCTCCAGGTTCCTGGTACCAACCACAGCCAGAGACACTTGTGCTTATATTGCACCAGAGAGGAAAGTCTGGGCAGCATTAATATGCCTCAGACAAGTTATAATAATTCTAAGACAGTGGAAGTAAAAAGCTACAATATTTATTTTTAGGCAATCGATTCAGGATTTCTCATTATAATGACAACTCTCTGTTGCATCCATCGTTTTTAATAATTATATTTGTCATTTAATCCTCTGCTTTGGTAAATATCCTCCCAAGCACTCTGGGTCTTTGAATGCAAACCAAGTCGTACCCAAGTAAGCCAGGAGTGGACACGCTCGGTTGCCTGGTTGTTTAATTAGAAAGCGAAGCGAAAGGCATCGTGCCGCAGGGAGACACTGTGACACTGCCCTAGCCTTGCTCTGTCTCTCTTTAGCCTTAAGCAAATCTGATCTTGGGCATCCTGACCCTGACTAATTGCATACTGCTTCCTGGGATGCTGAGAAGCTCCTTCCACCCATTGCTGGACTGTTAAGCTTTTCTGCTCTGGCTGATAATTAAGCCACAGAATGCTGAACTTTTTTTTGTTGCTGTTGGTTTTTTTGGGGTTGTTTTTTTTTGTTGTTGTTGGTTTTTTGATTACACACACATACACACACACACACACCCTTCTTCCCTCCTCCTCCTCAAACCTCTGATATACAAAGGCCGGCTGGATGCTTCGTTTGTCATTTTGTCACACGGGTGAGAGGCAAACATGTCACATCACCTTTAGGAAAGACAAGGGAGGTGATAAATGCACTAAGTTGAGAGACAAAGTGTCAGGCAGCTAATGAACATCTCCAGTGACTAGACAGCAAGGAGGAGCTCATTTGAAGAGACTCTGTAAAGGAAAGACAACTTTATCAGCCTATGCAAGTGTCAAGTCTAAAGCACACTGGTTTAACCTGGCAGCGTATTTTTCTGTCAGGACAAAAGTATACGTGTGAGAGAGAAATATTTGCAACTACTTAAGTGAGTTTAAATGTCATGTGCAACACAAGTGAGATACCAGTTTCATGGTATCTGGACTTACAAATATGTAACATGGCCTACACTGCAGGACTTGTTTTCCAGATTATTTTTTTTTCAAATTTTTATTTCTCCAGGGGAATTGTGTGGGGGAATGACATCTATTTTTTGATATCCTCATGAAAATGGCAACTAAAATTATTCATCAAAATGTTGCCAGCCATTAAGGCTTCACTGGGCCATTATATTAGTTCATTAGGTAAAATTAAATAAAAAGAGACTTTAAATGAATTATAACCAGCTTGCAAAATAACCAGTACATTGTGTATAAGAAAATTAGCTCCATCTGATGTGCACCAGCCACCATATGTAAAATGCCCATTATTTGTCCTGTCCCTTTGAAAATTGTTTTATTGGAATGTATCAGTTAAACTAAAACACATGACCCTCCTTCTTGTGACATGAAAGAAACCACTGAAGAGAAGTTGGGGGTTTTTTGTGTTTTGGTTTGGTTTTTTTTCTTGTCTTTCCTCCCTTCTACTCATGCGAACTTTCTGGGAAAAAAAGAAAAAAAAAAGCAGCTTCAAGGATTTTTATCAATGTCTGTGTAATGACAAGTGCATCACATGCATCCTGAACCATTAGCTGCCTACATCTGAAAGAATTTGGTCAACATTTAGGAATTCACTTAATGAAAGGCTGGCCTATTAATGCTCTGCTAGCTCTGGAAGTTGATTGAGCCTTTCTTTTCAACTTCCTGCATCGCTGTAAATGATGCTATGCAGTGCCCTCATGTGATGTAGTCTAGACAACAAGCTTGCATTGTAACATTAAAAAAAAAAATAAAATTCCAAGTACCAGGTGATACATTTCTGCTCCCAGATGCAACTATGCAGTTCAAGGCTCTTTACAAATCTCGCTGTGAAATCATGAATTTAAAAAAGCAGCCACTGCAAAAAAAAGCATCAATTTATATTCTAGAGAGATAAAGGAACAATGCTTCCCTCATACAGCCACATGACACTTGAATCAACAATTAAATAAACAAATATAAAATCAGTAAAAAATGGAGTCAACGGGTGACATTTCTTCGCTGAAACCAACCGAGAGCAGAATGAGGCCCCCTAAATTTAATTTTTGGCTGAAAGATGAATTTGCCTTTCAGATGAGTTGGTGTTCCTGATGTTTCAAGACTGGCGTGAAGAGGGCAGGGAGAGCAGTGTCAGATGGGCAGGACTGGAGTTTGGAATCATTAACAATAAAAAAGTTTAATCCTGTTGTTTTGGGATATGCAGGCAGAACACCCATGAGGGAGGATGGGACTGGGCTGCGTTTCCATGGGATACGTAGAGCACAAGAACAACACCTAAGAGTTATTCCCCTTCTGAGGCTTGGGAAGAGAGTTGTGTCACATCAGCTTGGCACAGGGTCCCTTAATGAGACATCTGATAAAAAGCTTATGAAATTACATTTATAAAATGAAATTTAATTTTAGAATAAAACTACAGCCAGCACACATTCCAGCTGATTTTTCTTCAGGCTCCAAGGACTGGGGGGGTTGAGGTTTTTCTTCCCGTGTTTTCTTTTTTGTTTCCCAAACTGATTACCTACTTAACTCCTCAAATAATTACCCCTGTTGACTTTGATCTGTAGTTACTAGTGGAAGAACACCTTCTTCTAGGAGGGCAGGCTGCCAGCTTCCTTCAAATGAAAGGCCTGGGCTTATGAAGTCATTTCTTGATGATCTCACCAATTATCTTCTCGTCTCTGATCTTCCCTTTTGAGTAAAGTAACTGTAGTCTCAGGACAAATTTATCCTTGTCTATTGTAACTTGCCTTTAAGACTGGATGCAACACCAAGATTTTATGGCTCCCTGTGGGGAAGAGCTCAACATAATGACACTCAAGAGACCAGGCAAACATAGACGTTTAAGCCCAGGCAGGTGACAGCTTTTATACCAATGATCGGAAAATTTTCTTTCAGTTTGTGCATGAGTTTTGTGTGGAGGTAAGGTCATACTGCTCTTGATTTGTTCTGCACCTCACAAATCAGTAAATCATTGGTGGCTGTCCCAACATCACCAGGAGGGCTTCTCCAAGGTAATTCCACTCCATGTACACAAGACCAACAACAACAGAAATAAGAATGTATATCAGGTTCATAGTATTGTGCCCGTATTCCCAGAGTCTGGCTGACAGTGGAATGCAGAAGTTGCTTCTCATAAAATCCATTTTTTATGGCTTCCACCCTGGTCATTTGTAAGCAAACACTCAGCCAACAGGAAAAATAAGTGGCTAAAAATAGTCCAAGATGTAATAATGGCTGGAATTGGACACTGGAGGGAGACACACTTGCACACACTAATCCGAAGACTAACCTTGTCCCTTCTGTGAGTATTGAGTGCATGCCCTAAGAACGAAGTGTTGAAGCTCCACTTGATCTGCCTCCACTCCTCCTTCTCCACATGAACAAGGAAGGAAAGAGAAAAAGAAAGCCCAGGCCAGTTAATGAATCATAAAGCCCTACTCTTTGTTACTGGGGGAGAAGAACACAATTCCTGAATAAAGCCTGAAGAAATTCAGCACCAATGGTGTGGAACTGTTTTTCGAATCAAGCCCTGAGAACCCAGCATGATTTGCATTCATGTAAACACCTACATTTTTTTTGTTAACTGAACTGATTTAACTGCTAATTAAAACTAGTCAGTAAGCACAATGCAAAATTAATTAAACCATTTAGTCGGTAGATGCAAATGAGGCAAAGTTATGGCTTGGACACAACCAAAATTAGTACAAGTACTACTCATCATCTGGCAAAATAGTTCTTGAGGTAAATACTTTCCCTAGAGATGTTGTAAAGCAATAAAAAAAAGTCATACTGCTGACTGCATATGATCTTTATTGATAAAATGTGCTGGAATCCAGCTTCTTCTCCTTGAAAGAGTGACAAATTTGACTCAGTGGATTTAAAAAACGCTCTCCCATACAAGAAATCTTCCAAAGTAAGGTCTGAATCCCAACACACTCTACTCAGGCACGTAAAGTTGCTCCTGTCTGTCACTGGCAAGAGATTTGCCTCAATCTGGACCTTATATTTTTGAAGAGATATTTTTATAGCTTTACATTTTCTCAGGGGGAAAGCATCTGCTTGGTGAACTCTCTTGTTAAGTGGAAGTAGTATTTTGTGAGAGACAAGGCCAGAAATGTGTGGCTCTGTCTGTGGAGTCTCTGTTTCCTCTTTTCACAGGACCCTTGTTCCTCACAACCCTAACTGTATTTACTCTGAGATTCCCCTGGGAAAGGGACACACACAGAGTTACCCGTGTTGTAGAAACTGTGAACTGAAGGAGGTTAAATAAGCGTTAGATCCAGGAAAAGAAATGAGATGCCCAAAGGTGTGGTCCAGCAGCAGCTCGTGTGTGGAAGCCTGGACACATAGGCAAGTCCTGTCCTCCCTGTGTGGTGCTTGGTAGTATTCGAGAGAGTTTCCTTAAGCAGGTTCAGATATCCACCAGGTATCTCACCAAGGGTAATTCAGAGCCAAGTGAGATGCCCGCAATTAGAGCATGTAAAATGTCCTTCCATTTTTTCCCTTATTTCAGGTGCCCTAAAATGGCACTGAAAACATGAGCATGCAGAAAGGGAGATGTCTGCACTCAAGGGACGCAGCACAGCAAGAAGTGCTGAGGTGGGAGTTAAACCTCTTGTCCTTATTGAATCATAGAATCTTTTTGGTTGGAAGAGACCTTTAAGATGATTGAGTCCAACCGTTCCCCCAGCACTGCCAGGGCACCACTGACCCCTGTCCCTCAGCACCACAGCTCCACGGGGGGCTTGGAAACCCCTCCAGGGATCACGGAAACTCCACCACTGCCCTGGGCTACCTGGGCCAGCCCTGAACAACCCTGGAGGGGAAGAAATTGTGCCTCATGTCCAACCCAAACTTCCCCTGGTGCAACTTGAGGCCATTTTCTCTTGTCCTGTTGCATGATCCTTAGGAAAAGAGACAGCCCTACCTCACTACAATCTCCTTTAAGGTAGTTGTAGGGAGCAAGAATGTCCCTGCTGAGCCTCCGTTTCTCCAGACTACAGAACCCCAGGTCCCTCAGCCACCCCTCATAAGACTTGTGCTCTAGACCCTTGATGGCAATGCTGGCAGGCACAGCAGGGCAAGGGGACTCACATTCCTCCTATCAAGCACGTGTTGCTCCACAGAGATAGACTTGAGGACCCTTGGGCCACAATGTCCCAGGGCACTGGCTGAAGGATGGGTCTCTGTTGCTGACCCTGCTCACAGGATCACACCCGGTACCTGTTTGACAGACAGCTACTGGGCTTGGCCCTGGGAGGACTTCACTAGCAAAATGCAAAATTCCTGACTTCCCAGTGGGGTTAGGTGTGGGCTTGCCAGGGAGGCTGAGGCATTTCTAGCAACAAGCAAAGCGTGATCTGTCAGCATCTGGAGACAGTTAGGATAAAATAAAGCACCCATGGAGTTTAGAGACTGTATGAGCAGACAGCTCGGATTTTGGTCAGGTCTAAAGCAATGTGCCTGAGGCCCCCAGGCCTCCTTCCCACAAGCCCCAAACTGCTCTGCTGTCACTCCAGCCTTCTCCTGAACAGCAGGACCCAGCTGAGCACAGCACATTCTAGTGGGACAGAGGGCTGTGCACACTCCCCATAGGAGCTGGGAAGGTCCTTTGCTTGGCTGGGTCCTCCACAGGCGGGCAACCAGCCTGGCAGCCTGGCTGCTGGCACACGAGTGCCCTGCAGAGCATCATCCCTTTCACCAGCACAATGCTTCTTTTTTTTCTATCTGTGCTACCAATTTATTTTAATCCTGTAGGAAAACCTAAAACCAACAGCTTTCTTATATTTAGCCAAGGAAAGAAGTCTGCCAGCCCCACAGCCGATCGCTGGCTGGGTTACATTTAATACTAGTCCGTTTGCGAGGTTACCACGTCCTTTCTCATCGCCATTACACTTGTCACACTCTAAGAAATCTTTGTTCCCTTAACATTTTTCTCAGCCACCTTTAGATGTGTTTCTGCCTTTAGCTGTTTCCATTCTAACACGCATAACACATGGGGGGGGATGGACAAATAAGCACATCCTCCTTTCCTCCAACTATCCAGAAGGAGGGACAGGGCAACAACAAATCCCTCTTTTAATATTCCCCTCCTCTTCATGACTTCTGTTAATGGTGACAACACCCCCCTCCTGAGGCGTTCCAGACAGGGCAATGCTCATCATGCTTTCTCCTACCTGCACACAGACAATTACAAGCAGTGGGAGACGAACCGCTGAGCGGTGTGCGGAGCTCCTGCTACAACAGCATCTCTTACGCAGCAACACCTGCTACGGGTGTTGTGCGCTGGGCTCACCGACTGTTGGCTTTTGAGCCAAACCTAATCTAGTTACGCTGACAAAGGTACGGTACTTATCTGCATACTGCAAAGATGGAACTAATGTAAGCCAAAATAATTTTTTCTTTTCTTTCTGTAAGTACCATTACTAATATATTTCACATGGGTAAAAATGCATTATATCACAGGCTCCTTCTTTAAATGTGTGTGCATAAATTTAGCATGGATACTCTTAAATATCATTTCAAGCAGCAGAAACAAAATAGCATTTTGCAGAAGAGAAGTATTTAAGCAGAAACAAATGCACTACAGTTAAAGTTTTGTAAACACTGATAAAATTGCCGGCTAAACAGCTAAATGAAAACAAAACTGAAACAAAGGACTATGTACCTCAGTTAGGGCCAGGGGAGGCAGCTTCAGCTTGTAAAATCCTCACTGCAGGGAATGCTTAACTCGGGGCTGTCCCTGTTGAACAGAGGGCCACGAGGCAGGTTCTACTGGGCAGGTCTTAGAGCTACACAGGTGAAAGGAGCTGGGCTGGGGGTGCTGAGGTACAGCTGGTATCGCAGCGGGGCACTTCACGCTGCTCTGCAGAATTACTTGGAGAGCAAGTGCTTGAGAACCCGGCCCAAGGATGGAGAAAAAAGTTCTCTGCTTGGATAGCTTCCTCCTGACCCTGCTGCAACAGCAAAGCATGTGGCTGTCTAAGGCTGCAGGCTGTTGTGGCCAGCACAGTAGCTGCCTACCCATCCTGTTTTCCCAGTCCCTGGACACCCAGGCTGCTCCTGCTGCTGCCACCATTCAGGACAGAGTCAGGCTGCTCCTGCTGCTACCACCAGTCAGGACAGAGTCAGGATGCATGGAATTTCCAGGACACCAATACCACCAGCCCAGCAGCAACTGTCATTTTCTTCACTCTTCCCAACATATCCCACATCCCGTCTGCTGATAGAGAAGCAGCAAGCCTGGTTCACTGGGCTTGTCCATCCTGGCTCTGCTACTTTCCCTCCACCACCCCTGCTGCCTCCTGATCAGTGTTGCACGGGGCTGTGACAGCCATTTGAGCAAACTGCCTTTCTACCAACCTAGAACATGTATTACTAAGGTCAAAGGTCCTTAGGAGCCAGGATTGTCCTCTGCCATACCTGCCCGGTGCCCTGTTGAATAGAGACCAGCTTTTGGTCAGTGCCTCAAGGTAATTCTGTAACCCAAATAATTATTCATAATAAAATAAATATAATGGCTCACATCAAATGTCTAATGATGCTGTTCAAGGGATCTTGGGGGTGTTTCTAAAATGTGTTCTTATCATATTAAAAATGTAGGATCTGGATATAATTTCATTCCCTTTTACAGTATTTTAGATGACCAAGAGGCTATTTTCTCCTTGTTTCATCCATTTATAATCTTACAAGCATTGCAGAGGGTACAAATAGAAACTAGAAACCATATATATGATTATAAAAATCTACATTTTCTTACAGACAGCCCTATCTCCCTCCCTCTCTCCCTGTGCCAGAACAGTATTACTCGGGTTGCAAAATCAAGCGTTCAAAAATCAGGAAGTTCAGATTTTCTCCGCAGCTCTAATTCAGCCACACTGTTGGTATATGTTACAACAGCATGGGAGTAATTAAAGACTATTATTGTCGAGTGATTTTCACCTCTTCCAGAGCAGACTGGATGGTGCTTATTTAATGAGTGACTTTGCAAAACTCTTTCTCCTTATTACTCAGTGTGTGGTCCCCAGCTCTACAGCTGACACCCTATCTAGATCTTCAAATACTTTGTTCACTTAAAATCTTTCCCATACCTTCTTTCTTATGGTACCTCAGTGCTTTAGAGGTATCAGGACGCCGTCCCCCCCCCCCCCCCCCCTAGCGTCTCAGACTGTGCCTTCCTTTTTCTGTCTGTGTACAGAGGAGTCCCAGGGCCCACGAGAGAGGTAAACACCACGGTGCGACTGT
>JAAGNO010022796.1:0-21717 GCA_033439905.1 Ceryle rudis | reverse complement strand
GTGAAAAAGTACATTTAAAAAGTTTTCTCCATTTATCTTACCTGTCTTTTTGTTCTCACTGCCACATATTCATATAGCCCTCGTGAGATAGTAATTGATTTTCTCTTGTTTTACAAATGAGGAAGCAGGACACCAACAGATTGAGATCTAAAGTGCAACCTCATTCTGGGTGCCCAGTCTGAGATGCCACTGGTTTTTATAGACCTTTTCAAGTGCAGAGTGCTACCATTTACATTTCTAAGCATGACATATTTCTTCTGACCTTCTTCTAACCTCTCATCCCGGGTAGACAAAAGAAACAAGATACCACAGTCAGAAATCATCCCTGACAACAACTTGCCTGAGAATCTGATGGTAAAGACAGAGAAGGAGTCCTGCTGATACGGGCAATGTTTAAGTGCCTTTACTTTGAAAGTAATCTCCTCAGCATGCAATCCCCTGCCCTGCGCACCTACATCTTTCAGATCTATCAGACAAACAAGGGTCCCTCAGATGACTGTCTCCTTCATTACACAACCTTGATTCAGGCCAAGAATGGGCCCACCCCAGGCACTGAGTAGCCTAAATAATAAGGAGCTCTACAGCCCCACCTATAATTATGAAGTGAGCTTCCAAATACAGTATCAAACACAGTGGCTTAAGGAATGTTAACTGGGGAATATAAACCAAGCTCAGGTTAAAATACTGACAGATTTATTTGCTCCATCAGAAATACCAAACAGTGTTCATTAATTTAGTGCAGGATAGTAGCAAACAGAACAACTGCTATGGAGCAAGCAAAACCTCCCTGGGTGAGGTTTTCTCAATGGCCATCTTCTGTGGAGAACAGAAGATCCACATCGGAGAAAGCAGAGGCAGAGTGTCACCAGTTTTCTCGTTGTACATAGCAGTAAAACATTCACTTCAAAATCATTTAGCGTCGTTTGCAGCGAAGCCACAACATGTGGTTTTGTTATACTACGTCTCTCCATTTGCCATTTCTTCGACAGCAGAGCATCTCATCTGATAGCTGGTGCAGGGTCCCCGTGCTGTCAGAGGTGTCTGGAACCACAGCAAGGCAGGGACAAGAAGGATCTCCTAAAGTGTGCTAAATCCACCTGGGCTGTGCCAGCTGCTGCCAGCACTGCCACCCCGCTGGGTGGTGGACATGTCTTCACTATCGGTGTCATAACCTACACTAGCAACATTTAATGACCTGCAGATGGGGTAGGAGTGGGTGGGGAAGGTGCTATCTACTGAATAAATCATTCCCTCCCTTCCTTTTCTCCCTTTTGCAATAGAGGAAACCAAGTCTGCCTCCTGACAACAGGACCAGGATTTCCTAAGCCTGCTATCAAGGGTCCAGTCCTGAAAATGAAGCAATAATTTGGCAGTTATTTTGAATAAAGTTCTTCCAGCTGGAAACCTTCACTGTTGATCAAATGTTCGGTATGCATTGGCTCAATGGAAAGCATTACACTTGTAGGAACAGACCTGTCACTGAGAGTAGCAATTGTTTTCTTCTTCTGCCTGCTCAAAAAAGTACTTCTGTTTAGTCTGATACCATCAGGCTTTTTGATAAGAGCCTAACCTCCTGCTCCAGTCACTGAGCGTAATGCAAAAAAGGCACGAGGAATGACAAGGCAAGTTATAGAAATGAGTTTTAGCCTGCACCATTGAACTCTATCCTGTACCCAAAATTTCTCTTCATGAAGAAAGAGTTTATTCCACCAGCAGTGAAATTAATGAAAACCAGTTTCTCAGGGCTATCTCCACTACAGGCCTGGCCACTAAAAGCCCAGCTCTACCCTGTACATTCTCTGAGCTCTACCATCAAGATGTGCTCCTAACTCTGTTAAGGGAGAGAGTTCCATGCCCATCTTCAGCATACGAATTTTTTTTTTCTCCTTTTCTGTATCATAACTCAACTTTATCAGCTAAAGAGATGATGTGTGTGGACTGTCCTCTGTGCCAGCTGCCCTGCCTACCTACTGGCCAGACTCCACCTCAGCTGCTGGGCCAGGCAAATGCTTTGGGAAAGAGCTAAACAAATGTGCCATGGCTTTTTCTGGGTAGGGAAAAGGGTTTTTCTTTGCTACCCAGCCTCAGTTTTCATAAGGCATCTGCCCCTCTCTGCAATTTGGCTGATGTCCTGACTCCCAGGTCCAAAAGTTTCTATAAGGGCAGTGACTGACGGACATAGAGGACTTACAAGTCCTCCAGGCACCAAGCCATGAACACAATCTGCCAGGAAAACTATGTGCTGCTGAAAAGTTTTATGATTGAAAACTCAGAAATACCTGAAACTGGAGGAAATATATATCAAAAATCGCAGAAACAACTTATACAATTGCTTCAGTATACACCAAGAGGAGAGAATTTTGCATACCATTTAGGGTACACCATAATGGTATTTAAAAAGAAATACCCTTCTAGTTTCCATCACACTAAAAATTTGCCATCTGTTATATGGAAGTTTGTTTTTTCCTTTCATTGTAATTAACTTTTTATTGAATTAATTACTCCAGGTGAGCTGGAAGCAGCTGTTCTACCTCACCTGGTGTGGCTGAGGGTACCCACACCCAGCCTTGCCATTCACTATTCAGATGCAAATCATCCTGCTCCCTCCCCACCAAATCACTGGCGCCCACCCAAAAAGCCTGCTGGCAACAAAGCCCAACGCCACGGCAGGCAGCTGCTGCTGCATGGAAGGGAAAAAAAGTTTTAGAAAAAAAAGACTTATATTCCCTGCTTGGTCAGTTAAAAATGAGTATTCTACTGGATAAAGCAGGTGAGAAAATATTCAAGATAAACCCAGAGTGAGTTTAAAATAACTTACACATAGCAGCAACAGGTCACCGACCCTTCTTCTATGTAAGAATGAGTAGTTTTGCTAACTTGATCGCTTATGTACACAGACGTGTGTCTGTGTAAGATCACGGAACACAATCATAGAACCATTTTGATTAGAAGAGAACTTTAAGATCATCAAGTCTAAGCGTTAACCCAGCACTGCCAGGGCACCACTGAGCCATGTTCCTCAGCATCACATCTCCACGGCTTGGAAACCCCTCCAGGGATCACGGGGACTCCACCCCTGCCCTGGGCAGCCCATTTGCAGATGTATAGACACATAAACAGTGAAGCAAGCCTGTCAAGGAAGCAGAACAGAGCAGGGAGCTGAATTGGATTATGAAGGAGTTCTGCTAAATGCAGTAACATCGTAATCAAACACACAGAAAAGGTATGAGTCCTTATTTGAGGAGCCACTGTCTGAAGACCATTAATTAATTCCATGCACATTTATAAAATAAGGACACAACTGAAGGAAATGAAAGCTTCTTAAAATAAACTTACAGGTTGCATAAATTATTCTCGCCCTAAGAGACAGCAAAACAGAATAATCTGTTTTAGCTATTTAGTAAATGTTTCTATGGTAAAGGATAGGATAGGATATCTCTTTATGCATAATGATAGGATGAATAGAATAGAATAGAATAGAATAGAATAGAATAGAATAGAATAGAATAGAATAGAATAGAATAGAATAGAAAGAACAGAAGTGGAGGCAGAAGCCAGACCCTTACGGACTGATGATTACTATGCCACATGGCCCAATCCATATGTGCTGAGACACAGTGGCAGATCTTTGCAGCAGACTTGGCCTCCACCTTGCAACGGTCCCATGCATGTGCAGAGCCTGCTGCAGCACCGTGCCCTTTATTACGCTTGAGACAGCTGTTATTATCTCTTCACCATCCTTAACACATGCTGGGATTTTTTTGCAGTATCTACCAAGTCAGTGCCTCTTCACATATTTTTCCTTTTCTACTGCTTTGATGTATTTTTCCCCTTTTTCTTTACAACCTGCTCAAAGCCCAGGTTAAAGCTCACCCCACTGAGAGACAGATGCAGAGATGAGGTTCCTATTATCTGAAGCACTGAGTTGTTCATAGTCAACAACAGAAGCAACAAAATAGGATCATGCAGAACAGGCATACATGCCATCGCTGTTAGTGAAGTAATTACAGATTTGGCACTAGCGCAGCCTTGCTGCTTGCCAAAGCTCTGGATGGAAGTTTAAGAAGCAAATGATTATCCCAATTCAGGGCAAAGCCAGTCAATCAATCCCATATCAATTCCCCTGACGCAGCAGCACGAGACTGCGGTTGACTTCTGAGAGCGCACATGGGATGTGCTCACTGAAACCCACTCAGCTGAAACCCACTTCTGAGGGTATCTATCCTGAAACCACATGATCCTTGGATGCAGCGAGCTCCAGTGACTGCCTAGAAACAGTAATTCCGTAATGAGATCCTTTTCTGGTCTGAACGCAACACTGCAGAACATGTGAAGATGCAGTCAGGAGAAACTCTAATCCAAACAGTCTACTTCACAGCAGTAGGATTGCCAACCACCCTTCTGGCAAACTTCTACACGTCCCTGAGCGCTGGTGTGAGCTCACGCTCTGCTAGCGATCGTCGCAGTCACCGTTTCCTTTATTTGGTACTTTGACGCTGGCAGGGGAACAACAGCTGACCTGAATTTATCTTTGGGAAAAGAATTGCATATCGATCCCGTTAGAGTTCAGAACATTGGGAAATCCACACAAAGGAATAAGCTGTTGGTTATATTGTTGCTATCATTTGTTCTACAGCAGGACTGGAGACAGTCACAGGCTCAGTAGTCTATGAGCAAGAAAATAGGCTTTTATATCTAAAAACTGCAAGCTTCCAGCCCTCTCCACCCACACAGAGGGCTCTCATTGACATGTGTTTACGTATCATTTTCCCAGCGACAAACTCTCCTACTTTCAAAAAAACCCCAAACACAGCAACGATCAGGAAGAAAATAAAAATATTGACTCTAACTGCAGATGAATGGTATTATTATTAGTTCAATCCCTGGAAATCCACTGGAGATGATTTCCAAGAAGCAGGGTTTCTGGGAGTAGACACTGGCATATCCCAGAAGGTTGCTAAGGAACTAGCAGATACATGCATTTTCTGCAGAGCTGACATGTTAAATATATCCCTGTTTCTTGGGTAAGGCAAACTTAGAATGCTACGTGAAATGAGATATTCACATCAAATTCTCCTTAGTTTGCCTTAATCAAGAAACCCCTGAGAACTGCGAGGATGAATAATTCAATCTTTCACTAACATTTGGTGCGATTCCTAACAGTACTTTAAAGCTGCTCGCTTTGTATCTCTCTTTATGCATAATGAAAGGGTGTTGATATTGAAGTTTTCAGCCAAGGAGCAAGCTGGGGTTGGTTTTGCTGGCAGCAGCTGCTTCTGGCTTAACTACAATATGATAACCTGATATTGCCCCATCCCAACGCACCCAGCGCAGTTCGCTTTCTTCTCTGCCACCACTCCCGTTCTTCTTTAATTGTGTTGGAATTTGGTGCTCTGAATCAGTAGCCGCCTGTCTGCTTCCTTTTCCCCCTCTCCTCTGCCACACACGTTAGCAGTTTGGAGCTGTGGGCAGAACTTCTCCACAATTTTCTTACGGGTACTAGTCACTGAAGGCATGGGTTTTGCAGCACGATTTTCTGGTTTGTGCTTTCAAATGAGAATAAAACCCAGAGAGCTACCAGTGCATTAGATTTTCTGCTCCTGTGATTAAATGGTTTTGAAGTCATAAAAGAAGTCCATAAAAATTCCTATTTTTGATAAACACGCTCCAAAGTTACGTGGCAGCACTACGTGCTTGGTCATTTCAGTTTCCTTTTGTCTCATCAAAGAAATCCTCTAGCAGATCACTTCATTACTTTTGCTGAAAGGAAACCCTCCAGCAAGGTCTCTTACCAGACATTTCACACCATTTTCCACTTTTCCCAGCGCTTTTATCAATAAACAATTGATTTAATTTCCAGTACTTTCTGATAATTAGGCAAATTTTAAAATTAGGAACTAAAACCAAAGTATTTCTCCTTTAGGTCAAAACTTAAACTGCTGGACTCCAGACTTAAAAAGCCTACAAACATTTTCTATAACTCAGCTGGCTTTTGCACACAGGACCTTTTACGTATTTTGAAGTGCCACACATGGACCTGTTAGCACCAGCACTTTAAGTCCCCTCTCCATATATGAAAGCTATTACCTTTGGCAAGTCTTCAGACTTTTGAAGTCAGCAGAACAATGAGAAAAGTCAAAACATGACATTTTTTCATCAAAGTAAACGGTCAACTCTTGCCACCACCCCACAGCCTCGAAACAATCCCAGCTCCCAGAGCCACAACAAACTTTCTAGGTGTAGCCTCAGCCTCGAACTTCACCCTGGGGTAAGTTGCTTAACTGCATTCAGCAAGTTCTTATTTTTCCTGGTTTTCTTGTGATCCCAGAGCCCGTGTTCCTGAAGTTCCTTCAAGTGTTTCCAGAGGTGTGTGGATCACTGAGCAGTCCCTGTCAACCTGAGGTAAGATTTACTCATTAATGGTGGAATAAGCTGCAGAAGGGAATGTAATGTTTTCTGTGGATCCAGTCTGGATTTGTGCTTCAAGAGGGTTCACTGAACAGAGGAATAACATATTTTTGGTGTCATTCATTATGTTGATGCTTTGACCTAAGCTTGGAGAGAGAAGTCTACATTTATCCTCTTAAATCCATGGTTACGTGCTCTGAAAGGTCATTAAAGGGCCTGAATACCTGTGAAACCAACTGAGCCCAGCTGGAGTTTTGGGCATGGGAAATCGAGGTTACTATTTTCAATGTGACAATGTCATGGTTACAAAATGGCACAGGACCAGAAATGGAAAAACGTGTTTAGGGACTAAAACACCTTTAAAACTCTGGGTGCTTAGAAGGGCTTTGTAGGGTGCCCTGGTTCCTAAATCTCTGAGTAACATTTGAAATCGATTTTGGTTCTAGAGGTCACTTAGGCCACCTCGGAATATTTTTCTCCCAGATAACTAAATATGTGATTAAAGAGTCAGCTGCCCGTAAGGCTCTTGGCTTGATTCCCCAACCCAGGAAGGACTAACACGATGCCAAAATCTTTTTCAGGCTTTTCCCTCAGGCTTACTTTATTAATGTAGGAAAAGAAAAAATAAGAAAAAAAAAAAAAAAGAAGAAAAATAAAATAAAAAGAAATAATCTCTCAAAAAACATGGGCTGCAGGGGCCATTTTCCCCTGCTGCAGCTCTCCTTGCTATAGAGCCAACATCTCTGCTGCAGTTCCTCATCTTAATGAGCTTTCTCAACCCTTGGTAATCGCTGCCTGACCCAAATGAGTCAGAGACTGGGCAGAAGTTTCTGCCTCCTGGGGCCCTTGACCCTTAAGGTGGCTGCCTCTCCTGCTGTCATGCCTGACCTCAACCTTCAGGAGGAGCATGGAACTCTTCAGAGAATTAGCAGAGAATACAGTACCTACTTGGATAGCTCATTTCTAGCTCCTGGTTTTTGAAAATGTGCCTTGGGGATGGGAAAAGGGGAGTTGGGCACTACACGGAATGGAAGCCAAGCGCCCATAAGGGCTGCTGCTTGCTTAGCGTTAGGCACCTAGATCAGTACTGGGACTGACACGTGTTTTATGACTTCACTGTCTCTGTTGCAGCATTTCTGCCAACACTTCCTAAATAGAATAATTGGCCAGTTTGCTCCAAACGTGGCCCCAGAGTCTAGAGGGCAGGTAGAACAGAGACCACGTTATTACAGGGAGCCACAGGCCAGCACTCTGTCATTTAAATGTCTTGAAGCTCAAGGATGGATGTTACATAAATACCAGTGTGGGCAGAGCAAAGGCCCCATGCTATAGATGGCCAAGAGTGGGTACACTTTAAAGGGGAATGCTCTAAGTCAAAGTGTGGAGGAGAAAAGGATAAAGAAGGGAAATTTTGTCCTGCCAAACACTGCCAGTATTTCCCAGGTGCACGCAAGAAGGTGCCAAGCCCACGAGTATCAGCCTTCTAAGCACTGCTCTTTTCCCACTGCAGATTCACAGTTTTATCTCCTCCTTCAACATGATGAAATCTCCTTTTGTAGGTCTCTTCTCCACGGCCAACCCGTTCAGATATTTAGATACCAAGCATTTCCCTCTCAGTAGCTATTATACCCATATCACACCTTAATAGCATGACCAGCCGCTGGCTTTTTCTTTTAGCTGTGCAAGAAAGATCTCATCACCTACACTCCCGAGACCTGAGAATCTCTTCAGCTTGTTTTAGCTTATATTAAAAGAGCAATGGGGCAACAGTAATGCGCACTGGAATCGCAGCAGGAAGATCATGTAAGAAAGTATTTCACGTTAAATAAACCTGTATGTCTTCTAACACTGGAGAAGTTGATGGGTTTTTTTCATTGTTTTAGTTTTAAATCTGGTTTTGCTGCCATTGAAGTTAATGGGAGGGGAAAATTAAATGGAATTCAAAGCAGGTCTTTTCTAAAGCAGGCAGAGGAGCACAGAAAATGTAGCTTGTGCAGACATCAGCTTTTAGCTACAACAACTCCGAAGGTCTCATCAGATTCTAATTCTCCCAACAGGGGTAAATACAGAAAGGAGACAAGACAAAACAAGAGGGGAAAAAAAGGATTTCTTTTTAAAGGTATTGCTTTAATTTCTTCCCACATGCATCTTCACAAATGCAGTGAAAGCCAATGGCTGCTCTTATCCTCCCTGCTCCCACCACAAGTTTGAGGTTTTCTGTCACCTGACAAGTGTTACTGTCACCTAATCATTTCTAGAGTACTTTAGGTGAAAATGGCTCTTCACAAACCATTTGAAAAGACAGACTCCACCTGCCTCAAATGTTCTATAATCTAAGGCCAGATCTTCACAAATCCTGTGGCTCTGCGACTTGCATTTATTCCACAAGAGCCCAGGAGCAATCAGGAGCCAGCACCATTCAGCTGGATCATTCTCTGACTGGAGTCAATGGGAATTTTGCCACCAACTTCATTAGCTGAGGGTGCAAGCTAGAATTCAGAGGATGAGGGTGTCAGAGCCAGCAGATTATGCCTAGAAGGGAGACAGAAACTCACGCAAAGGACAACCTGGCAGTGTCAATAACTCTTCTGTCTGAGGTGGGACTTCAGCAGTTTAGGAGATAACTGGGATGAAGACTGTAGGAACGAATCCATCTTGTGTTATCTCCACTGACTTCAGTGGGAGTTACTGAGTAAGGTGAGGATTTGGAGGTGCAGGTTCCTCCACAGCACCACGGGTGAGCCACAGACATTTACAAGCATTTCAGGACTAACACCCTGCCTGTTAAAGCCAGAAAAGTAGCCACATGGGATTAACCCTGCGGCCTGAAACTCATTATTCACCAGCATGGCAATCCCAAGGGACACTAACTATGAGGTCTGATGTTCATTAACCTGCAGTGCAGCAGCTCTGAGGGGGCCCACGGTGCAGCCCTGCGTGGGTGCGTGTCTGCGCGTGCTTGCGGACGGCACCTACAAAACACGAGGGCGAGATGTATTTTCGAAAGGGCACAAATTCAGCACAAGCGGTGGCTGGCCTCGCAGGGATCTCTAGTAAAGATGCCAAGTAACATTTGGCTTCCAGGTCAGACAGTTTTTAGTTTTTTTTATCCTAAATCTACTCATGCAAAGACACAGCTTATAGCTTGCAGATGGCTCATTCTGCTGATCTGCCAGTATTCACTTCCGGAGTGTGGAATTATATCACATGAGCAAGGGGATTGCTGTGGTTTTTTCATAGCTTTGCTATTGCAGGCAAAATAAACCCCAACATATATATATAGCTAACCAGAAAATAAGGAAAAGGAAGATACTGAATTTATATTTTTGAGGGAGATTTTTAAACTTAGTCTAAGATGACCAAGGTGAACATGAATTTCCCATCAAACACCATCTCTTACTCGTATGTTACCAAGGCAAATAGAAACTGAGGATGAAGTACATATTTTAATTAAAGAATGCACCCATGTTAGCAGGCAGAAGTGGTTTTTTCTCTCACTACAGTTTTTACTTGCATTTTCCATGCTTTGCAAAATCATAATGCCTTTTTCTCTAGCAATGATAATAACAAATAAAAATTGTTGAAGTTATAAATAGTAGGAGCCTCAAATTTGCAAATAACACCAAGTAAAATAAATTAGAATGAAAGCTTAAACTCAGTTCCAGGTAAGGAGAAACTCAGTCTATTTATACAATATTACAATCAATTTAAAAATCTCAATAGAGTTGCACCTTTGTAAACCAGGAATGATTGTATTAATTTATTGAAGTTTTCTAGGGATTGTACCAACACAGTACAGAAAGGCTGACCTGTGAAAACTGCAGTCTGTAAAAGAAAACCAAACAAAACCCACATTGATGTAATTTGAACTAATAAAAAAGGTCAATATTTTGGCCTTTGGAAAATTATTTGTGTTGATAAAAGCTGTTCATTTGTGATGAAGTAGTCAGATGGTTTCATCTGTATTTTTTAAAAGGAGAGGGTTGTTTCACAACAATTCCAGAGCAACAGAGATATGGAGCCACCAGAGAGAGACCAGCAAAGGGCTGCTGAGACGACGAAGGGACTGGAGCATCTCTCCTTGGAGGAAAGGCTGAGAGGCCTGGGGCTGTTCTGCCCAGAGAACAGAAGGTTCAGGGAGATCTTATTATTCTATTAAGTATCTGAAGGAAGGGTGCAAAGAGGAAGGAGCCAGGCTCTTTCCAATGGTGCCCAGTGACAGGACCAGAGGCAACAGCAAAAAATGAAACACAGAAGGTTCCATGTGAACATCAGGAATCACTTTTTCACTGTGAGGGTGATCAAGTGCTGGCCCGGGCTGCCCAGAGAGGTTGTGGAGTCTCCTCTGGACAGATTCAAAAGCCTTCTAGACATGATCCTGGGCAGCCTGTTCTAAAGGACCCTGCTTACGCAGAGGGGCTGGACCAGATGAGCTCCAGAGGTCCCTTCCAACCTCATCCAGTCTGTGACTGAAAGATGTCATTAAACTAAACCAAGTTCTCTTTCGTTTGGATGAGGAAAGTGAAATATTTTTTTCCTTTGGATTGAACCAAATTAATTTTTCCCTCCATTTGTCCAACAAACTGAAAAATCAAACTGCCCTACTCTCATCATCATTGTCATCTGGTGTCATTCCTGGTTCACTTTTCCCTTTGAAAAATTCACTCATTAGGAATTATTTGCCAGAAATCCTTGCATGGAACACTGTAAGAAAAATAAAAATGTTAACTTGACTAAGACTGGAGTTTATTCAGACAGTTTTGCATGATTTTTGTCACACTGCACATGAGGAGCAAGGGGTGGTTGAGCAAACTCTCTAATGAGGTTTCAGGACAGACGGATATGCGGATATTTGGTACCAGACCACAAGAAGTGGAGCACAGGACAACAGACTGAAGCAGTATGAGATTTTTACTTGTGTTAGCACAATGCTTAAGAGAGCCAGTCCTAGACTGAGATCTCCATGGCAATCAGCATCATGCAGAGATGAATCTGATGTTATCCCGAGAAAATCAGCAAATTTACAGGCTCAAGAAGGTCCCTGGAAAGACAAAAATCAAGTGAAAGAAGATGACCATATTGTGAGTCTGCTTACAAAGGAGTAAACAAAAGAAAGGAATGATACAGAATATTCAGCTATGAGAAAAAAGGGAACAAAGTTTCAGGAAGCGTGAGCCCAGAGAAAAAAAGGAAGAAGAAGGAAGATGATGATGAAAGAGTAGGGAGCGGAGAACAGCAGATAAGAGGGAACCAGAAAGGGCGACTAGGAATTCATGTAGATGGTAAACACACTACATCAGAGCAAGTCAAATACAGAAAGTAATTTTCTAATACTACTTTCTTCAGAAGCTGCAGCTGCTCTTCCCACAACTTCGCTGAGAGATCTTGAATGGTGAGAGGGTGATAACGCATATGGCTGTAAAACTGTTAAAATGCTGTCCAGTATATAAAGATACTGTAGAGATTCTGATCTAAGAGAAGAAAACTAAGCTATGGGATATATAAGGACAAACTACCTGGAGAGCATTTTTATACATCCCTTGTCTAGGAAAGAAAGCAGCAACAAGTCCAACCATTTTCAAATCCCATAAAAAAAATTCAGTGAATGTTTTAAGAGAGCATTGGGTCTCTCTTTTCCCCTACTTTTATCTATGCCAGGTTACCAATCCCTAAAGAGAATAATAGTTTCTACAGTACTCCTCTGGGAGATTTCAGCTAGGTGTGGCCTAATTGTGAGATGTGCCGCCACACGAAAGCTTCTGCAGGGCAAGGAACAGAGATTATGTTCACATTTAAATCATTCTTTCGTAGGAAAAAAAACAGGATTTGTAACCTGGAAAGGCTGCAGCACCCTTCCAATTAGGGTTTAAGTGACAGAGTCAAGTCGGGATATGCAGAATGAGGAAAATGCATCAAATAATCCGCGTGGAACATCATGTCCAAACACCCTCAACTCCAGTTATGAAAACTCTTGAGAAGCGTAATAAGAGACCAGGGATCTAACAGGGCTATGAAAAATAAGCAGTAAAGACAATGGAGCAGCCTGCTCTAGAGTCAGATTTCTGATCTGTAGCTCTTGTTGTCCCCAATTCACGATCCTCTTTGCCCATCTTTAAAAGAGGGACAGCATTATTTTACAGGGTGGGGGTTGCAAACCTTAATTTGTTAACATTTCCAAAAGAATTGTGAGATCCTGAGATGAAGGGGCCAAATTTAATGCTCATTGTTTAGGCTTTAGCCTGTCTGTGCTCAGACAGAACTCCCACTGAGACTGGGAGCCGAACAACAATTCCAGAAGTTGCTCCATTTTTTTCCTAGGAAAATGAGACAGTTGCAAAGTAGTTTGTTTGCTGCATTCGTTCAGTACCCCGGAGATAAAGCATCATGGTTAGTTACACATCTCAGAAAGCTTCTTCAGCAATATTGCAATGCCTTTGAATCCTTACAAGGCTACGTAGTCCAAGGAAAACAAAGCTGCTAGCAAAAGTAATAAGCCAGCGCTCCACATCTGATTAAACAGCATTGTTTTTTAGCCTAGTGCCATGCCAAGTTCTCATGCCGGTGTGGATGCACAGTATCTGTGCATAAACTGCGGGTTGCACCGCTGCAGCGGCGAGCAGCGCACTTTGTGACAAGGGATGCCCAGCATCGGGGTTTAGCTCACCAGTTGTCATGAATCAACCTCCTCTCCCCACCAGAAAAAAATAAAACAACAAAAAACAACCCACCCCTTCCTGAAATCCCAAAGGTGCTAGAATGTAAACAAGGTAAACTGAGACCTTACAGGGTCTGCCCATGCAGAGCTACCTACAGCATTTTTGGTTGCTAACTGTAAGCAGCTGCCAATTTCCCTCTAATGCTCAGACAACTTGCTAACTGATCTGCAAGTCCCAAAAGTGTGTTATCTTTAATGCGCCTCTAATTTTGCTAAGAGCCTACTATTTATAGTGTGTCGTTTATTTACTTACTTACCTTCAACTAATTAAAGAAAAAAAAAAGGCAAGAGAAAAAAAAGCACATGTGTGTGTCCTCGGTGAGAGGAGAAAACTCAATCTGTTCACTTAACTGGGTGAACGTTACAGAAGTTCTGTTTTGCTTGGAAAAGCAATGCATGAGTAAAAGCTCCAAAACCTAGCATTATTATCTCTAATTACAATTGGCAGTATGTGGCAATCATAATTATTCATTTATGCAAAATAGCTTACAGTGTGTCTCATTTTTTATTCCCTGTTAAAGGATGGCTCGACAAAAGAAGAAGGGGAAAAAAAAAAAAAGATTATAGTGCTGAACATAATTGTGCTAAATGCTCAGTCGTTTTGTTTAAAAAATACTACAAAACTAAACTGCTATTTCTGCAGAGACAGAAAATAATTTAACAAAGATGTATAGTATACTCTGCAGGTGGCAATCCATCCAGAAAACATATTTCCCTGAAAAGGAGAGATATTTCACAACTAAATTGAAGAGCATAACTTTTGCCATTTCTATCTTTCTTTAAAAAAAAAAAAAAAAGAAAAAGAAAAAGGAAAAATCCCTCCCCTGTTTTCATCTAGCATATGCTTCCCCCGTTAGTAAAATGCTCATTTGCAAATAGTCAGAGGAGAGACCGTGACCATAACAACTCGCTACGGTTCTGCAACGTGACACTCTCTATTCTATTTCAGTTCTACCAGAGTACACCAGGCAATTGAATAAGATCAAGTGCACTTCATGACAAAGAAATAAGGAAGGGCCAGTTCACGCTACTCACATAAATAATCTCTATTTATGCCCGTATTTCTAGAGGAATATCTCCCTAATTTAGGTCTATGGAACTGAGTCTGTAAAAAGCCCCAGCCCAAGAGAGTTGCCAGGCATCCTTTAGTCAGGGTTGGGCACTTCACAGGATCACCTCCCCAGATAAAAAGGACTCAGATTGAGGATACCAGAGTCCAAAGATCAAGTCTCAAGAAAATGAATGCTGAGAAGGCTGCTTATTAGGAAAAACTGGAAAGATATTCTAAAACCTGATTGAAACATACAGGGAATGCTTTAAACCTGACACACTGCACCAGACGAGCAGCCTTTGCTCTTGGGTCCAATCTCACTCTTGCTGGAGGAACAGTTTCCCCCCTCGTTGCACTAATTCCCATCTCAGAGCAGAACTGAAGGCAATGGAACTATTGCTGTGAAAAGGACCATCCACAGAACCAAGGGCTCATTTGACAGCTTTGCATTAAAAACTTTTCCAAAGTGTCTTAGATATATCAAGATGTAGGAGACTTTAAAATTAAATAGGAATCAGATTTTTTTTTCCCTGTGCTGATGGTGTTGATTAGAGCAAAGGAAATGGAGATCACTGTTGGAATGCATGGGAAAAGCCAGGCTTCCAGACAGTGTGCTAAGTTGCACTACCTATTTTTGAAAGAAACTCATTTTTGAAAAAATCGGGCAGCTTCATGCAGTGCTTAAACCAGCAGAATGTGTCTCCTGACTTCATACATGATGGCAGAAAATGAGGAAAACGTGGCTGATCAGTGTCCATAAAAACTTTACAGCAAAGGAAATAAAATCTGGAAGGGAAGAAATACAGGATTGCCAATTCCCGCCACTTTGCCCTGGCCATCAGACACAAAAAATGATTAGCCTCTCTTTTTCTCTCCTGGGCCCATGGTTAGGATGCCAGAGATACCAGCTAGGCCCAGCAGTGATTTCTTAATATAATTACCTCATTGTCTCTTGGTCCATTACCACTAAAAGACTTTTTCCACCGTTCGCACAGCACCACGAAGAAAGACTCCGTTCCCATCACAGTCAAGGGCAAAATTCTTCTTTTCTAATGAGAAAACTGTCCCGTGTCTGCCATGCACGTTACAGTAGATGGCTCCTGCAACCTTAGGTACCTGGGTTTGCTAACAGTGGATTACAACCCTTGCGAGGTCTTGATTACACAAACTGGATTGTTAAAGCATTCCATGCTCTGGATTGCAGTCCTGTGGCATTGAACGCTAAGGAGCAACATTATGAAAAGGAAAGCAAAGTTTTCCCATGCAGCAGATGAAAAACCAAATGGAGGCCTCTGGGTTAGATCTACAAAGGCTACGCTACAGTGAGGAAGGAGTTCAGGTGGGACAGCCAGGAACTGCCGTCCAGTCCCTTCTCTAGGGACAATCGAATAGAAAATAGCCAAGTGCGCAGACAGCCGTGGATGAAAGGACCACCCTCCCCAGTCACAGGCAGCTGAGCCTCTAACCCACTTACAGCAATTCTTGTAGATGTCAGATTTGAGCCCAATCACGCACTGATGTGGAGGCCTGGCTGGATTGTGAAGCAAGTATTTATCACCCAGACAATCACCACAGGGATCGGTAAGGGCAGTTTACATTAAGTGAAGCAATATGCAGAGGATTACCTACACTTTATTAGGAGAGGTGTGCAAAATACAGCATTTCCAGCACGGAGAAACTGCCATTTCTCTATCTTCTCATTTTAGGTGGCAGTGGCAACCTTTCAGAAATTAAGAATTATAAACCATGGAATATAAATCAAGAAAATAAGAAGACATAGAAAGAGCAGTACCATTCATTTCACCATTTCTTTTTAACTGAAAACAATCATTTCAGAATTTCTTCTACACACATGTTCGCGTACTTTAATGAGCCCATCTGAAGCGTTCACTGGTGGTCGGCTCTGTTACTAAAACTCATATAGCATTCTGGTGGATTATCTTATCGCAGTCAGAGATAAATGTACTACATATTCTTTCTCTCCTATAGATGTGGCTTCCTGGACAGGCTCTATGTTCCTCATGGCATTCAGAGAGTTGTGACACTCATGACATATGACTGAATTAAGTCAAAAGGAATCATCACTGAACCATAAGAAGAGTTGGACAACCTCCAAGAACAAATCTACAGGACAGACTCCAGACCTAAGTTACAATTCTTAAAAAGATTGCAGATTAATGCTTCAATTAGGTCAAGTACGACGATTAAAATGCTTGGAGAAAAAACATTCTGGCATCAGAAAAATTTTTCTGAGAGTTTCCTAGAAGAAATTTCAAGTTTGCAAGACAGTGGATTGCCCATCAGCAAAATATATTGCTTGGCATTTCCAGGCAGGTTTTTTAATATGAGTTACATTCTTTCCTGATCCCTTTATAACATTATGATTGGCTGCTACAGAAGGTGAAGATTCATTGTAATATGGATAATAGAAATGGTAAACCAAATAAATATATTAAAAAAAAAATAAATCAAAAAGCCAAAATAATTGAACGTTAACATTTCTCAAAATGACCCTGTGGATTACCTGACAACTTTTCTCCATCACTGCCTCGTGATTTCAGATGCCATATTCTTTCTGCCAATATCACCACGGCTGCTAACAGCCCCTACACTAGTACTTCACGAGTCCTTCCCCCTTCCTCCAAGACACTAATTATTCTGACCTTAGAACTACTGTCTTCAGTTCTTCAGAAAAGTAAATTCTACATTGTACAAAATACCGCGGGTTTAGGTGGGTTTTGTTCCTTGTTAATACAGGCTCCATCAGTGTGCCCCCCCAGTGTCAGCGTGTCCTCGTAAGGTAGTTCTCCTTATCATGGAGATGGTTATTGGAATATTGGAAGTATATTTATCCATAGTTTTCCGTGGCATTGTATTTAATATTTGCAAAGTGCAATCTGAATATTAACTAATCTATCCTCTGGCTGGGAATTAACTTGTCTTATCTCTGCTTTTCATATGTGGAAAAAAATACAAAAAGACCAATATCAAAACTGGGGATGAAATTTGCAGGGGCTTGGTGTAAGGAATTAGGTAAAGCACATGGGGTGACATCGACATTAAAGCAATTCCAAAGCCCAGGCTCAGCAATGATCTGTAGTACAAGTCCCTGAGTTTTACCCAGAGTGGCAGCACAACCCAATCCTGAGCTATCTGCTGCATTTTCAGGTCTGAAGTCTGGCTTGTTCACACTCCTCTCCTAGTTCTCAGAAACTATTTAGCCTCTTTTGGAAATAAGCAGAGTCCCTGGTAACACAAACACAGAAAAGTCTTCGTAACTTCTTACAACCCCCGAGCAGCATACCAAGCAACAACAAATTAAAGTTAGGAACTTTCCCAGAATATAACTGACACATTTTTTTTTTCCAGATAAACAGCATGTAATGCAATAATATGCAATTTACTGATTAGTTTCCAAAAATGTTTACCCCGGTAGAAATTCCTGCCAATGAAACAGCACGTAGCTTGATTTAATTGTGCAAAATTCAGCTGATGGAGAGTCAAGTTAAAATGCATGCTACTCAATGGTAGGGGTTTTTTAAATCTGTCATAATTTTCTTCCTCTCATCCTTCAAAAACTGATTTCAAAAGGGAAAACAAGGTCACAGTGTGCATAGCCCTGATACCCTGCTTCTAGCAAGCACTGCAGTGCATGGGCACTGTACAGAAACAGCTGGAACAGCTGGGTGGGTGAAACCATGTCCCACTAAGCCAAGGGCAAACCTTCCACTGACTGCAGCAGGGGCACCCTTTCTATCACTCACTGTCCCATTCAATAAGAAAATAGGTCTTTTCCTTTAAGAGGAAACAGGTTCCCTTCAGGATCAGTAGTTTTAAGATGATATAAGAATGGGTATGTTTGTAATTATTTGGCTTGAACTGTACACTGAGGACTAATAAACAATTACTAGCCTGGCTTAACAGTTTTCTAAACCACTACGATGGGTTCTGAAGAATCAGAGGTTACCCGGAGAAACCTGACTGTGTAATTCACTGGGAAGAGTACAATTTCTCTGGTTTCAAGTCTGAAAACAAAGCAAAACAAAGATTTGTCATGTTTCATATTTCTAAACCAATATGCCTACACTCATGTGGTTTACATCTCAGGCAGAGTGTAAAGAGGAAGTGAAATGTCAAGTTGTTTATTTCTGTGCAATTTTCTTATCTCAAAATAACACAGAGTTTGCTAAATCTGATCTGTCTTTAATAATAGTCAGAGGAATTCCTTTGCTGGGCACTCTTGTTTTTACAGAAATCTTCTGATCTGGAAACGGAGGAGTTAAATCTCTTTTGACAGTTTTGTCAAAACCAAAAACGTCATCTGAAACAGCAGCCTTGTTTTCGAAGGACATAAAGAAATCAGTTTCCTTTAGGTCAGTCTATATACCACCTTTTCTTATTCTTTTCTCCTTTTTTTTTCCTATTGTTTCACTGCAGATGAACAAGAAAGGCAGAGACAGACAAAGGACACCTAGAAATTGACTTCTCGTGTGATCATAAGCTTTCACTTCATGGTATGAGAAAAATGAATATGCTTAACTCAGCAAATTGTTCTTTACCTCCACAGGACAATCTTCATTGTCAAGCACGCGATCAAAGTTCCCTGGCTAGAAGTTGAGAAACCAAGTGGTTTTGTTAGACACCTTAGGCTTGATTTCAAAGTATAAGCGATTCAGGTACATCTTTCTTTTTGAAAATAAATATGTATTTCAGCTTTAAAGCCAATGGCTTCTGCTTCATGCTCTTTTTAACTGTCCATTTCAGAGATGAATGAAATGAGTGAGTTCTCCATGCTTCTGTATCCTTTATTCTAAACTCACACTGCAGATAAAAGTGGTATCACATTTATGAAAAAGACAATTTTCAACATACCTAATCCAAATTTGACCTATTTATATGTTTATAAGTAGGTCTACTCAGGTACTGGTTTGAGAGATCTGATCAAATTCAAAGTGTCTTTTCCCACACCCCCTTAATGAGGCCTAAGGAATGAAACAGAAAATGTTTGGTTTATAATCACATCATAGCTGCTGTTGGGCAGCTACACTATTGTACCCATTGGCTAAGAGACACGAGTCTAAAAGCGCTGACTACTAGGGAGGAGTAAACCCTCCTGAGATAGCTGGTAATAAATACAGAATGGCAAGATGAAGTAAAAACGTCATAGACCAAGATAGACCTTATTTTGTTTGTTTTACACTCCTATCCCTCTTGCAGAAGCGTAATTAAATGATTCAGGATTGGTTTGTTTGCAGAAAAGAACTGAACACAAATGTCAGTGCTCACATTTAGTGTCATTTAACACCTAGTCCAAAGATACGGAATGTGCGTAGACCGCTGATTTCTTTAAGCACATTCACAGCCAACAAGAACACTGTAGATTAAATACACATCTACGTTTCATTCTTCTCTGCATCATTATCCATAGGGCTAACAAAGTGAGAGTGCCTCCCTTTGCAAACACAGGATATACTTTGGTATAGAGTGAGTTATCCCGCTGGTTCTGCACGTTGGGACTGAGAAGCTTGTGGTGTTGACAAACTGAGTTTTGCGAACCACCCACAACCACCTTGCCCGTATGCGTCTCTATTATCATCCCTCACATACGGGCTGAATCCTTCTCAGTAGAGGCAAGTGAGGCACAAAAATACCCCCAGTGAAGTGCTTTTTACCTTTATTTAGCTGCTTAAATAGCAACTAATTTAGACTAGACAGCCAGGCTCCCTCAGTAGCAATGGCTGCAGAGATGGGCACCTGCGGGGGGTGATTCATCTTCTTCAAAGATAGGGGTCTAAAACAGGACTTATGAGCTGCCTTCTGGAGGTGCCTATCTCTCACCATTGACTAGAGAGGGAGTCTAGATGACTAGCTGAGATTAGGTGCCTAATTTTTAGGCAGATAAATTGTCTTGCCTGAGGTTACATGAGAAATTTGTGGCAGAACGAAGATTTGAACCCACGCGTTCTGCGTATAGCTGGTAACAAATTATTTAGTCAAATTTAGCACTTCTATTACAAAGGTTTTGCATGTCCACAATAGGATATTAGACAAGAGACACACACGTGCATCAAGAAGTCTAATAAATTGGTGGTTAGTCACCAATCTCCCATGTCTCCGAGTATAGGAAAGATCTAGTTTAAATGTCTAAAATAGACAACAGGAGATTTTACCTGTGGTGTGCCATTTTCCTTACGGGTATCTTAACCACAGCTGTTCTCAGGGATCACAGGAGAATTCTGATAGAGTTTGAATAATTTACTATTTATCAAGATGGCAAGAGAGAGAAAGCTACGTCACCACTCAAAACTACAGTGACAACAAATATTTAGGGAAGAATCACATGGAACATGTCTAACATCTTGCTAATCAAAAAAGCCTTCCCAGTTAAATGGTGCCTTTGCAGATTAAACAAACTCAGAAATACCCAGCTACTTCAGAATTAACCACTTCACTTGTATTTATTACTCCCAAACCACTTCTCATGGATGTTGCCAAGAAAGGATGCAAAACTTGACACTAAGAATCCAAGACTGAATGGAAGGATGGCCACATTTGTCTGATATGCTTAGACTGAATTGCTATGGTTTGCAGAATCCAGCAGAATCCACAGGGATTAGTGTAAATACAACCATCCAGACTCCAAACCCAACTGGATTGTGGGCAGATAGTTAGATACTGAAACATTTGTTCACATAAGCTGAAATCCCCTGTAAAAATAACTGAATAGTTGCATTTGTCAAATGCTTATGTCACTGAGGAGTTATATACTTTATACCAGCTGCATATATTCTAATCTATTCAAAACTTGGCAGAATGAAAAGGCATTCTCATGTGTAACCAGAATTTTAAGATTTTTGTCAAGATGCAGCGAAGGGTTTTTATGATAGATTAATAAAGTAGAAATATTACAGGACTTAAAATAATTCCATTTAGTGAGGATTTGGTCCTTTTGATATTTTTCTACTCTATTTTGAGATCCTCGATACCCTTGTACTTGTTCTATGTCAAAAAAACCCCAAGGTACAAACATACAAAATAGTCCCATCACATTAGGATCTGACAAAATACGTTGAAAATGGGTAATGCAAACAGTCTGCTCTCCGAGTCCAGTCCACACCAATCTGAGGCGATGTTTAAATGCTATAAATAACCACTTGATACCTTTTCCACAATATAAACATTTTCCAACCACTTTGATACTTCAGAGGATTTCAAAATACCAAAAGTATTTCTTTAGTTCCTGTAAACAACAAGGAATTCTTAATCCTGTCAATGGATTAGGGAAGTGGTTTGGGAAGGGGTGGGAAAGAAGAAAGAAGTAGGAAAAAAGGGGAGGAAAAAAAAAAGAAAAAAGAAGAAAGAAAAAAGAAAATGAGAAAAGAAAAGAAAACAAGGGAGAGGAGAAAGGAGAAGAGAGAGGAGAGGAGAGGAGAGGAGAGGAGAGGAGAGGAGAGGAGAGGAGAGGAGAGGAGAGCAAAGAAGAAGAGAGAAAGGGAGAAGAAAGGGAGAAGGAAGGGGGAAGAAAGGGAGAAGAAAGGGAGAG
>JAAGNO010022795.1:37161-53317 GCA_033439905.1 Ceryle rudis | reverse complement strand
CTGAAAAGCAGCCTTGGTGCTGTGCAAGCCCTGCCCAGCAGTAGCCCCAACACGGGTGTGTTACCAGCACCTTTCCATCTCTAAGTGCAAAGCACAGCACTGCGAGGGCTGCTGGGGGGAAAATAACTCCAGCTCAGTCAGACACAATACAACTGATAACTCCTAATCTGCAAGAAAATTTTGCCAATCAAAGAAGGAAATAAATGAGGTATAGCTGGAGGATGATGTACACTCATCAAACCTCTGCAATGGATGAAGAAGGTAATTGATTTTTTTGGTACTGGAGCATAGATAAGTGTATTTGGTATCATACTGCACACCTCTAAGTGAAGTGTCTGGCCCCACTTGACTAAAGAAGTAATTTCCCTCAAGCATCCCCAGTCTTTTCTTTATGAATGCTCTGTGCAGGAATATTCACAGACCCAAAGAATGTTTTGAATACTACTGAAATGAGAAAAATTATCTTAACAGTAAAGGACTATTGTTAAAAATAGTAATGCTGATAACGAAACAGCATTAATAACAATAAAATTATTATGAAAATTAACATGAATTGTCAGTTTCTTGTCTTAGTGTCATAAATGAGGTAAGTGTTGAAGCTACTGACATAATTGTGAATCAATCCATTAATATTACACTTAGCATATCCTTCCTGTGATTTTCTCAAAATAGTTTTCATTAAACAAGATGAGTTGGCTCCAGGTTAAGTTGTGTTCAAATGTCTGACATAAAGAGTGTAAGGATTTTGCTAATGTCTGAATAAATACTTCAGAATAGTTGGTATGAAATTAGCCATGGGCTTTTCAGTCCTTTGTTGCTGTGTATTCTAGGGAGGAAAAGCAAAACAGTGTGGAAAAAGTATTCTCTGATGGCATGATAGGGTGAGGGAGTGAATCATGAATCAGTTTCATGCATTGTTATTTCTCAAACTCCACATCCAAATAAACATGCCCTTAAATTGAGGAATTGATTTGAGAGCTTTTCATTGACTACAGGACTGGAGGTTTTCGTAAAAGAACCGCATATTTTTTTCCTAGTTCAAAATAATATTGCATGGTATAGTGAAATCTAATTATACTTGCTACTTAACTTAGTCCAGTTTCACACAGTGTTGTCTTCTGACTTCACAGAAGGGTGAAATTTCTTGTATGGATATTTGTTGCAATGGCATCTCTGAACACAAGCAGTCAGCAGAAAGAGAGATACAGGCTGAGCTTTTGGTCTAGTTCTTGAGTAAACCAAGTAACATTAGCACCACTGACCTAATGAGGAGGCCACTAGGCTGCAAGTGATGTATTGCAGGAATCTTACAGAACTTTCTCAACAATACACCAAAGCTAATTAATCAGCTCAGAGATAATGTTACTCCTTCCTTGCCAGGTAATACTGATACTGAATCCTTCCTGTCACAGCTAGAGCTGTCATGAGGTTATACCAACCAATTACACTGTATTCTTTCACTACAGAGTAAAACTATGCTCATTTTTTATCAATTTCACAGCTGTATTTCTTTAGAATAAATAAATAAAATTAAAAAAAAATAATTGAAAATAACTGTTTGTACAGGCAGCAAAGCACATCAATCATGCAACTGAGATATAAATTTAGTGCAAACTTGGAGGTGAGCAGAAGACGAGGTTTGTTACAAAGAAAGTTAGTACTTTTTGTTACCTTCAAACAGCGCTTGAGTCTCTCTCATCAATAAGATATCTAATAACTGTCACTAAGAGCCAGGAGCAGTCATGTCACTAGGCTAAATGTGGGCCAACCTAATCTCTCGCTGATTGATAAAACAGCCAAATTCATCATTTTCTTGTCATGCTGCTGTCTAACAGCACGCCAAGGTGTATGAAGAAGCAGAATTGGCTGCACTTTAGGAGTCCATCAGGACAGTATTGAGGGGAAATGTCACCCATTTTTCTTTTGTTCTTCTTTTGTCAAAACTGTAGTAATTCTGTCTTTTAAGAAACTGGAGAATTATAGCAGACTCAGTGTCTAAGCTTACCTTTCCACAGTGACTGTCAATGATATTTCCCAAACCATCCCTACCTGAACTCACAGAACTACCAGATGATATATGTTCACCATGAGTATATAAAGGATTTAGAATTACTGATTTACTATATAGGTGAGAGGGGCAGAACCACGAGGTTGTTTGGTTCAGGAATTCACTTTTTTCTACAAGCCATCCATGCATGTCCTATACATTCCATGACTCTCAGTTCAATTACTGTTCTCAGCAGGGCAGATGGACAAATACCTAACTGAATTTATGCAGGAAAGTGGTTCTGCTGTCAAAAGGAAATGAAACAGGATACCCAGTATCCCCCTGTAAAGACCAGCAGCAGCAATTGTAGTAGGCAACAAGCATGTAGGGCCTGTTTTCTAAGCACTGGGAAGCAGGCTGACCTGGCTACTGGTAAGCTTATGTGTGTATTCAAACAAGTATTGATTCAGAGACTATGATAATATGTAATAACTGTATTTTATTTATGTAACTGTATTTTGGATACTGCCTCCAGCACAGCATTCCAAATATAGACACAAGTCTCACTATTTGGACTCATTATTTGCTTTCTCTTGTCTCTCTGAAGGATATTGGTAGGGATCATATTTGAAAGGGGAAGGAAATTTCATACACTTGAATTTCAACAACTGTATGCCCAAAGTAGTATAAATGGAATCCTGATGCCACTGAGTTTATCCCATTGGTTTCCTTTAAGTAGGGATTTTACAGCTGATGGAACGGAGTTGCTGTAAAACATATATATAGAAAACACCTTTCCTGCTTCTATGCTTCTGTATAAAAAGAAAAGGGGCAATTAGCATTATGGAAGAAAAATATAATAGTAAATTGATAGGCAAGAACACTTACAAGAAACTCTTATTTGAACTTGATTTGCCACAGTATCTTTTTTTGTAACATTTATTCATCTGATCTGAAGAGATGCTTCTTTGCTGTATAAAAAAGGGAAATTAAAAAAAAAAAAGACCTTAAAAATTAAAGCTATAAGCAGAAGGAACAGTGAAAGGAAAACATCTGAATAAGGTAAATGCAGAACAAATATTACGGAAGCTGAAAATTCTTCTGAATTTGGTTTGATAGGTAAATAAAGAGAAATCTCTTGGGATTAATTGTTTGTCATTATTAATGTATCTGATTAATTTGGATAAAACTCACTTATGAGACATACATAAAGCGTTTTCAGATTTAATATTTTCCTAATGACCTTACTGTCTATCATTTCAGAATAAAGCAAACACGTCTGAAAAACAGAATGACATGTACGCAAACTCCAAACCTCTGACTTTTAACCATTTCCAGTTAAGCAATGGTTTTCTTCATCCTGACTCAGCTGATAAGAGATCCCTTATCATTTGTTATGACTAAGAGCACTATTGTCAAAGATCTTTTGCCATCCATATGTCTGATATAACTTTTTATCACACCCTTCTGTTAACCAGACTTCAACCTGGGTGTGCTCCTGTATCCCTCAGCTACAGCTGCCAAAAACTTTCTTCTCTTTTTCCTAATGTATTCTGTCCATTTCTACAAAATGCTGCATGCATAGCTATCTCTACCTTTCTCTTTCATTATTTTTTGTCTAATACACCAGAAATCTTCACTAAGACAGGGTCTGAATCCTTATTTACATTATAAATCCTTCATAGTGCCTTAGAGGAAATGAAAATATGACCCTTTGAGAGGACTCCTGTGAGAAACATAGCTATGCTTCATATCTTGTGGTGTTTACAGAATACAGAATAATATCTAGGAAAAAACCTCCTCTCCCCTGCAGATGCATATATGCATGTCTAAGTCCTCCAGTATACCACCAAGATGATCACTGCAAAATGGCATCATCCCATTGAGTGTTCACAGTTACCAGCGGTCAACTGTCTTTCATAAGTAGCTCAATCTCCACAGGCAGCTGTCCTTATGGGGAAAGTTGATACTTTCATTCTGTTAAAGGTTTGGCTTGTATTCAGCACAGTGGAAAGTGAATGAATATCAGCATTTCTTGGAAAGAAATTTCACCTGCTGCCATCAGAACAGAAGTTGTACCTCGTTTCAATGTGAAACGACACCTCCTCTTCGGGCTCAGTTATCACAAAATGCTGGACTTTATATTAACACATAAAAAAAACCCCATTATTTTTAATCTAATTCTGTCTGGGCTCATTTGCTATCATTTCAAGATTCTTGGAATAAAAAATCCCACAAAACCTCAGAAAAGAGAAGTTTGAGGGTGGCTGAAGACCTATGAACCACTTTCCTGAGAGAAGGATGTATTACTTGGCTGGGCTTAGTAAAAAATCTCTAAGCAATATACAATATTCCCTTCTTTTTCTTTCAGGTGACATTGAAGAAACTGTTGTTACAAGGCTAAGAAGAAATTTGGAAATTTGCTAGTTGTGAATATGGTGACTTGGAAAGGAATATTTTAATACGATGTCCATAATGAAAGGCAAAGTAACATATTAATTAACCCTTGAGAAGGGATTTTCACAAGGGAAACCTGCTTCTGTGGCTTGTGACATCAGAGTTTAGGGCACAGCATGTGGGGAAAGTAACTTTAGCTGATCTTTCAGCTGGAAAAGGGGATTGTAGGAACTTCCTGCATTGTTAATACTTCCTTATGGTATGTCTTCAGTGTGCTGGCACATTGAGCCACTTAGAAGGAACTGAGTATTCTTAAGTTTCCCATGAATACATCACAGAACTGCTAGACCTGTTTAGAGACTGATGATTTAAAGAAGCACCTAGAAATGCAATGTAAGCATGTGATTTATTGCCTAGCAGATCAGATGGTGTTGTCCCTACTTGGGACATGCTTCCTGTTGCTGTGCTAGTCAGACACAGAAAAGAGGGATCTACTTTTGGAAGAAAGCCACTGAAGGCTGCTTAAAACAGGTCTTCCTATGTGCATTGTCAAATTCTCACAGTGAACAGGATTTGTACATTTTAGGGGTTAATAAAGTAAATCCCATCACTACTCAGGACAGAGTTGGCTGTTCTCTAAATCCTAAGAAAACACACCATTTTCTTATTACAGTCACCATATTAAAAAAAAAAAAAATGATACATTCTGTGAATATCTAAAGCTGCAGAAAGATTCCGTCTCTCCATTTTTGGATGATGGCTTCTATGGTTCTATTCATAAAGTCCAGATAAAACGCCACAGTGTCTCAAACACTCTGTGTTTGCATTTATGTCTGCTAGTTGCCTGAGAAGGCTGGAATACAGGAACAGAAGAGACTCTGAACTGATAATTTGTTGCAGATAGAGGCTATGAAATGTTAATTACAGGACAAGAAAAAAACTCTGCTTTCTGTTATCACTTTTGCCTGTGTGGCCTCGGGAGATAAGATATTGTTCTAAATTCAAATTAGTCAAAGCAAGACTGGATTTACATAACATATCAGTGACTTAACGGGGAAGAAATGAGATGATCCGGATAAAAAGCATGACATGCCTAATCTGTTTACACACTGGAACAGATGGCAAAGCTACATATAGCTTTACCTACAAAATCTCCAGCCACATTCTTCCCTTGCTCCCTGGGTACTGCTCCTCTTTGCTGGTCTGTCCCTAACACTTCAGCAAACACATAATAGGTCTGTGTTTAACTTGTCTGTCAGGGCATTCAGAAGAACTAAAGAAATTCAGTCAGGTGCCAGTTCCCCTGTTCTAAGAGAAGTCATTAAAACATGTTACATTTCAAGGACACTTCTGCTTTTGGCTACAACAGGTGAACTAATGCCAGCTTATTTCCTGTCAATGCATTAATCAAAGCATTAGGTTAAACCTATTCTGCTATAGAACTTGCAGTAAGACTTTTTGGAAGATACATATATGAGAAGCTGTGGAAATGTGACATAAAAGGAGTTAAAACCTAACCTATTTCCAGCACCATTATTATCAAAGCAAGTTTCAACCTCTTTGGTGATTGATGACATAGGAGTTGACCTCTGACCATTAGCCTGACCTGAATGGAAGCTCAGTTTGTGTTTATCACAGAGGAATTTACCATGAAAGCATTTAGCGCCCTCATTAATACCACTTGTAGAATGGCATTTCTTATTAATTGTGCTTCATATGTCATTAGTATTCCATCCTACTAATATTTTCTTCTACTAAAAAAATGAGCCAAAAGGGAATGGTGACCTACCTGTCACTGATGGAAGTGGTTGCTTATTTGGCTGTAAATACATGTCTGATCTCCTATTTTTTCCATATAATAACCTGATGCTTTTCCTTGACTTGATGTTTCATCCAGTATCACCATCATGTGTGCCATCATCAAACTGAACAAAATATGACATTATATTATATATTTGAGATCCCAAAAAATTAGGTTTAACTCAAATTCTCCAATACAGCTTGCAGTTAATCCACCCACCAGTCAACACCGGCAGTGAATAGCACTTGAAGTCTGGATGCAATATTACTGAAAACTATAGAAGTAACATAGCAAGTGCTTGGCATATGTTGAGAACTCCTTAAACTAAGGAGGTGAGTCTACTAGGAGGCAGATGACTATGACTCCTCATCATCATCCTCCTCATCTTCCTCCTTGTCTTCCTCTTCCTCTTCAACACCTTCATCCCTGGAGGAGCTTGCTTACCATTCTGCTCCTGAGGACTGCCTTCCTGTTTGTTGTGACTACTGAACTTTCACTGGGCTGGGTATAACTTTCTATACTTTATACTGACATTTGTTGGGCTGCTTCATTAAATACATTTTCATTTCAACCTGTGGGTCTCCTTTTTCCTGTTCCCTTTCCTCTGCTAGGGAGGAGTCATCAGGTATAGAGCAACCACTACAGTTTAGTCCCAGATATGGGCTAAACAAAGACATACCTCTAAAATTACCTTGTGGTATGTTCACCTGAAATGCCATAGCTTTGGGTGTATATTCCTGTAATTAGGTTACTTCACTGCCACTTAGAGACAATAGAGCAGGTGTTCAGAGTGTTCTAGGACTTTAAAGTGATTAATGTCAGAAAACAAAGTGTACCAGTCCTAAACAAAAATCTTCCTTTCATTAATCCATGTTAAAAACAAGTGAAAAGGTATTTTTCCTCATGCTTTAGTACTTAATCTATTTAAGCAATAGATTTTAAAAGCATGATGGTAAGGCATTAGGGTTTTTTTCTGATCAATTATCTGAGGAAATTTATTCAAAACTCTCCACAATAAGTATATTTCAGGCTTATTAATCATGAAATAATGGTGAAAATAATAAATTATTAGGGTTGTGTCTTCACAAATAGGTAAATCAGGCCCTGATTCATTCCCAGTTGAATCAACAGACTCTTCAGCTGATTCAACCAAATGTTGAATCAAGTCCATAATGCCTGTTTCCTGAGCATATTTCTGCTGTCCTGGTTTGAGCTAGAACAGAACTAATTCTGTTCAGTGATTTTACTTTTCATCTCAGTCTCTTCTAACTAGCTTCACTTTCTCAAGTTAATGGCATATTTTTACAGGCCGTGTCTGATTTTAGTAGTGATAATGCTCAATATTTAGAATCACTGTCAAGGATTGGTGTGCAGACCAAGGCCACTGCTGGATCTAGTGTACCATACCTGTGGGTAAAGAAAGTAAAAGGCCGCATTTGCAGGGAGGAGTGGACAGGACAGGTGACCCTAAACTGACCAATGAGGTATTCCGTCCCATATATGTCATATTCAATATAAAGCTGAGGGATCACAAGGGTAAAGCTCTGTCCTTCAGTGGGTGGCATCTGAGGAGGACTCTGTCCATTCTGCCTTTGTTCACAATCCATGTGTTTCTGAAGCCAGTTCCAGAATCCCGCTTCTGAATCTGGTTCCCATCTGCTGCTGAGTCCAGCCTCGGACTTCCCCAGCACCTGCTCCACAGCATCAGTGGTGACAGTGGTGTCACCACCCTTTGGGAGGTTAGAGGGATTAACAGAGAGCATCTGTTATAGGTCTAGTGGACTGCCCTGACCTTAAACCTTGATGCCTGCAGTGCAGATGAGATTTGGAAAGCCACAGTAGTGTCATTCAGGTACTTTACTGTTCACAGATATCCTCCAGAGGCCTGATCCCAAAGGTGTTCTTCTATCAGTTTCCATTGAAAAGATTCCTTTCTGGAAATATGCTTCTTTTCTGCATGTGCAATACCTCTCCAGATCTCCATAGATTCTTTTTTGTTGTCTAGCCACCTAGCTGTAAACCAGGATGTCTTAGAGGTGTCACAAGGTCCAAATGATTGTGTCTTGCAATTGATAGAGGATTCAACTGTCATGAATCCTCAGGCAAGAATATAAATAATAAATATAGAAAAAAAAGAGAACATACTGCTGTGATTGAAAGTGCATGTGAAATCTTCTTCTTCCAGACAGTAGGAGCATTGTCTGGCATTTGAAGACAACGCTGCTGACAGTGCTGTAGAAGATAGTGGTTTGGCTTCATTAATGTATGTACCTGGGAAAACAAAACCTCTCAGAACACCTCATCTTGAAGTAAAAGCTGCAGGAACTGAAAAGTAAGGAACAGGGAATAAAAGAGCGAGAGACAGTTTTGTGGGAAATGTAACTCAAAGGAAAAAGAGAGCCAAGATATTCTCTACATTGTTTTAAGTATAAAACTATTAAAAAAGATTTGGTAAGTCAAATTTGCTGACAAATCTTTCTCTTACAACCAGAGCAAAGTGGTATTGAGGAACATGTCCTGGCAAAAAGAAAACCGTAAGAGGTATTTTGTTTCTGTGGCTTGAAAATGCAAGAAAATTAACACTTGACAGAAATGTGAAACTACTTGCAAACTTTCCATACTTACTGACACACATTGGGACCTATAGCAGCATTTAGAGCAACACACATAGTCAAAAATTCAAGGATTTTGTAAAGGAGCTAAGGGAAAGGTGAGACCAAAATGAGAGGGAAAAAAAAAAATTGCAGGTACTAATTTTAAGGAAAAGCAGGGAGAGGATCTAGAAAAAAAGTTGGGAAAGAAGAATAATTTTGTCCGTCTGAAGCTAACAACTAGTTGGAGCAGAAAGGCATGTCTTTATATGGATAAGGAGGCAGATGTGAGCAACAGAACTCAGAATTGGAGTGATGCAACAATGAATGTAAAAAATGAAAAATCAGTGAGAGGAGTCCAAGGTATGTTTAGAGGATTATAAGTTCTCTTTGGGATGCAGTAAAATTGGCATTACAAAAATTTAACAGGAAGATTCATTTGATCTGGATGTGAAAAATCTCCATTTAAAGTCTGATATTGTTACAGTTATTATTATTGCTGTAAACATCATCATTATGCTTGTTACCGCTATGTTTGTTTCTTAAAAAACTACCACAGCAAGCAAATTTCTGTATATTTTCATTTTCTGAGCAAATGAAAAGGAATAGGATATGTCTCAGATCAGTAGCGATCTCTCACTGTGTTAGGCATTTTGGCAAAATTAAATGGTAATTATTTCCTTTCCCTAAGAGCTTACCACTGAAGCAGACAGAGACAGCAGGTACATGCAAAAATCCAACAGACAAACAGGGTGAACAATTTGTTACCATAGCACATTAATTTCTCTCATCTTCCTAAGAAAGATGAATACAAAATGGAAGGAAAGGGTAAAGGACATGGCAATTGGAGGGAGACTCTTACTTTATCAGTCTCAGAGGGGAAGAGCACAAGACAGTTCCTCTTCAGAACAGACTTTTTGTTCAAATTAACTAGCTTTCCAGAGCCACAGAAAGGAGTGAAACTGATAAGGAGGAAATTAGGGAAAGTTAAAAGCTCAGCTAAAGTGTCTGATACTTTAAATAAATACTGTCACCATGGCATCATTTATATTTCAACAAATTAGCACATCCAAGGTAACGATTCCTTAGCTACAAATTTCTGTCCAACTCTACTTTTACCATATGAACAAGAAGAAATGTTTTATCACTCTTTAGTAACTTAGATCTATGCTATCAACTAGGAAAAAAAAAATAGATATGACTTTCCATAAGATCTGATGGTCTCAGATTTGTTACGTTTCATCTAAAAAATCTTAGAACTACATATACACTTCAGATTAGTGGAAGAATATGATGGCACTGGATAAAAATGTGGGGTTTTTTGGACCTGATTTGATAAAGAAACTCTAAGTTTGACATCTGCCACAGGTCAAATCAGGACTAATCTGATGTAAATTGAATTCTTAAGAAATTAAATCATAGCAATGTAATTAATGCCAGTCAGTGTAATGCTGCATTAGACCTAGTGTGTTTATGTTGATGACTAGGAAATAAATGTGACTAGGAAATAAATATTGAGGTCTCTGCAGTGTGTGGATGACACAAAGAATCCCTTGGAGGAGTAAGCGCTAAGGGGGAATAGGCAGTTGCACACTACACTCCTGCTTGTGAAAGCTGTTGAAATCCTCAGTGGGCAGATGCAGTGTGTAGGGCCAAAAAGTGATTAAAGCAGACTTTAAGCAGAAATAAGACAAATCTGTACTGGAACCTTCTTTGTAGTGTTCCCCATTTCCAGATGACCTTGAGTTGTACATACTTAACTTTGTGATGCTCAACAGAGGCATAGCCTCCATTCAGACAAAAGAAGTAACATGGCTGTGAAAACAGATCACTCTGTGTACCTCTTATTAGGTAGGAAGGCTAGGAACAATCTTTACTCTCTCTTTTCCCCTTTTACTCTTGCACAAAACAGTGCTCCAAGAGCTTCCCACAACATCTCAGTTCCCCTGTCCATAGTTTTAACATTGCAGAGTAGAGAAATCAACCATAAAAGTGATACTTTACATAGAAAATTGCAATGGAGATGAATGATGACTCAGTCTATTAAGTTTATTAAATAAATACTGCAAGGTTACTTGGTTATAGTGCATATGTATCTTCATGTGGGGGGAAAAAAAGTTAATTAACGAGTTTACTGTAGAAAAACACAGTCCAGCTAGAACCTGAAGTGAGACAAGTTTAAGTTATAAACGAAATACATATTTTTAATTAAAAAAAAGTGATTGATTGATTGATTGATTGATTGATAAAATAGGCTATCCAGGAAAATTATAGATGAGTCATGTTTATGCTTCTTGAGGCCAAGATACGAAGTCTCTGTGGAAGGCATGGTTTCATTTTATAAAATCTCAGCATAGGAATGGCTAGTGAAATTTAACTGCCTAAAGTATGTTGAAGTTTAGGGTAGGTTGGTCCTTATGACATTTATGCGTTTAAGAATCAACACCTATGTTACTCTGGTATATATGACATCAAGATAACCACACAACAAACGCTGTGCTGAACATTGTACTTTGCATTAATGGACAATTGTATTTATTTATTTTAAAAATGTGCTTTTAAATTGTATGCAAAGAAAAAGCAAAGCAAAGCAAAATACCCTCAAAAACCTGCTTGTAATTAACCGTGAGTTGTGAATTGGAAACAAAACCAAAACAAGCCCTGTTCAGTGAACAGTATAATTTTTCAGTTTTCCCTTGAATTAGCATTTCCCATGCAAGACCTGACTCATACCATCTGAAAGTCACAAGTCCTGAGACCACATGCACAGTTCTGGAGGCCCAGTTATGGAGAAACAGGGACTGGGAATACCAAGAAGTGTGGCTCCAACCAAGCTTCTTAAAGCTCCCTGATCAACCAATACTTTCACAATGCTGCCTCTACAAGGTCCACAGCATCCAATGAGCAACCTACATATGGTTTTCTGAAGTCTTCCATGTGTATAGCAAAGATTCCCTTGAATGAAGATATCTTGGAGTCAGTGATTTGACATTTCCTTGTGAAACTGTTGGAGTAGAAATTTTATGGGTTGCTCTAATGCTAAAAGATATAAAATAAAAATCCAGTGACCAAGCCCCCATGATTTATTTTCCTTGAGAACAACCCTTTCCAAATTATAAAGAATGCAACTAATGCAGCATGATTATTCCCAGCTCAGAATGTGTTCCATAGCTCAAAAATACCACTTAATTAAACGAACACTTGATGTAGCTGTTCCCATAGTAACAAGACATGTTTACACAGAGGCTGAGATGGAGACTAATTTGTATGAGCGGGGCTGCAGAAGCTGGGTGGAGTACTGGAACCGCACAATTTCTGCACCTCTGTTTATTCTGGATTTCCTTCTGTATTTATTCCGTGCAGGGTTGTATTGTATGCAAATGTCATAGTTATTTCCATGGAGCTATAGAACAATATAAAATAATTTGCCACCAAGTCTACAGTAAAGTTGGAATTACAAGACCTCAAGATTTCTGCTTTTTTACAGAGTTAACAAGTAACAGCAATCTTCTGCTCTTCCTTGGCTCCGTCTTGAAGAGCTCTAGTACTAACATTTCAGTACTCAGACTCACCAACAGAAGTACCAAGTCTTTTTGGGTGCCAAAGTCATAAGCCAGCTTCTCAAAAATTCAGCAGGTAAGATCTTGAGATATTTTGCAAAGGTAACCATAATTGCCTGAACAGGTTGGATTTAAAAGCTACATAACTTTTCTTCCATGCATGAATATTTCCATTTTTTTCAACTTAACAATTTTTTTTTTTTTTTAAGAATCTCTATCTTTATTGAAAAAAACAGCATACCCCTACCTTCCCAGAGACAAATTTTGTATATTCAGTTGATCAATTAATTCAAAACAATTCTCACAGGCATCCCTGGAGCTACTCGTTTACTGTTTTAAAAGGTTTTGTGAGTCATCTGAGGCCTACACATCTCCACAGGTGGGCCACAAGACTCCTACAAAAGAAGCCTCCAAATCTTATGTCCTGACCAGCTGCTCTGATGTGAGAGAGCTTTTATTTTCTTGAAATCCAAGACAGGTTTTATCTTTTGAAGCATTGGAAGTAGATCGATGCTTATCTCCATAAAATGCTGGTCTTGCCTATGTACTTCATTCCTGCTATCTTTTATGACCAAGTGAAAATATGTGTTCTAGTAATCTGAATACAGGACTATGACATGGCAGTTTTTGTTCTTATCCTGTTTTTTCATTACTTTCTGAGAACAGGGGTATCCTATGTTATCATCCTCCTGTAGAACTCATTTTTCAGTGATGAGAGTAACTACACATTGTTCAGACCTTTTATGATTTCCAAGAAGCTAGGTAGCTATTCAAGTACTTAAAGTGAAATCTGCTACACATTGAACCTGATTCATCACTGCAATCCTGGTCTAGTTCAGTTAATGGAATAACTAGATACTGAAGCAGGATCTGAATCACCTATCTCAAAATTTTTCAGGAATTAAAAATCAAAGCCCACTCCAAAATGAAAAAAAACCAAAACCAAAACCAACAACAACAACAACAAACAAAAACAAGAACAACAAAAAAAACCCAAAACAAAACAAAACAAAAACCAAAAACCAAAAAACCAACCACCACCACCCACACACACAAAAATCGAACAAAATCATTTATTTCCTCTTTAACTCAGATGCACAGTCATTACACTAAGGAAAGTAAGAAATGCTCCAGGATATTTTCATTCCAGATCTAGGTTAAAAATCACTTTTGAATATTTTTGACATTCTTGTCCATTCTCTTTATATTCAGAACCATATGTTATCCAGCAGTTGGTTAGGTTTTCTCACAGCAGCATCATTAACCACTTCCCTATGCTTCTATTGCTTATTTAAAGCAACATGTCAAAACCTGTAATTTTGGTTTTTTGCTGATCAGAAGGGAACTAAAAACACTGTCCATGTTACCTTTGAAAGACATCTGAATTCAAAACATGTCACTTTCAGACACATAGGCAAATGCAGCTATGTCTCACCTTTCCAGCTCTCAGCACCTCCAGGTTCTTTCATCCTCTTTCTCCATGGCACCAGGACTCTGCTCGCAGCAGGATGTGTCTTGCCTTCAGCTCAGTTTCCTCAAAAACTGCCCTTGGTACCAACAGCCGCTGTTGCCTGGCCATGTTCACCTACTGTCGTATTGTTACAGTATCTTCAACGTGCCTATACCACAAAAGGTTTTGTACAGAATTGCTTATTTCTCTTTTGTTCCTCTTGAGTTAGAGAGGGACTAAACCCTAGGTCTAATGGGTTTATGCAATGCTGGCCTTGAATCCTTTCTCCTTGTTCTATTTGTGTTTCTCCAAAACCTCATTTCTAATTTAATGAGCTCCCTGTTCTAGTCCATGGTTTCTCAATGATTCCTCTGGTAACATTTCTGTATGTAGGAAATGCCTAAGAAAATCCCATTTTTCACTTGCCTCTGTTTTGGGAAGAAAGTGGTAGTTTTGTCAGGACAAAACTGCTATGGTCTTCAAATCATGGGCTCACAGAAGATAAAACTGGAGTTTACATTTGCGTTGCTTCCCCTTTTTACAGGGCAGGTTTAAGTAGCCCATTCCTAACACACTTTTTGCCCCTTGACATCTGTTTAAAAATCTTCACTGCTACAGACTCCATTTCTGCCTAAGACAGCTTTGGTCTTGGATCATGGTCTGTTGTTTTTCTTCAGAGGTGAACACTGTGTCTCTCCCACTCTGATACACAGTCCTGGGCTACAATGGCCCAGCACTAATTGAGATTGTCTTGGCAGGTCTAAGTGCTGGTTTCCACTTCTGTTCTTTTCAGAAGCAGTAATGTGTTGTTAATAAACTGACCAGACAGCCTTCTTAAAGCCAAGTATTATTTATTTAGAAACAAGGCTTTCCAGAGAAAATCAATCTTTATGCAATAAGCTGTCTACTCACATATTTAGCTCAGTGGTTGTCTATACATGGTGATCTTGATGAATTTAGTTTTCCAACAGACCCGCTCTAAGATTTGGGCATAGTAATGTGTTCCTTCAACTCGATCAACTACTTCCCTCACCTTTGGGATAGAGACAAAAAATTTTTACAGAAAAATGGATTTTTATATCATCCTACTCTCCTGAGATGAAAATTCTCTGCAAGTATTTTTTCCATAGGTTTTGATTCACCTGTTCCCAGCACTGGCAAAATTTTTTTCTAATTTTGGGAGATGCAGCACAGAAAGAAGCTGTTGCCATGGATCCCCCCTCCCCTTCCTACTGTGTTCATTTGGAAGCAATTTATCCATATCCAGCTGTTGCTTTCCTGCTTGATTTTTTTCTATTGGACTTCTATTAAGCAAAATAAAACCATTATTTAGAGGATATGGATCTTATTGGCAAGATTGCCTATAAGGCTCCCAATATTGCTGCATGGTACTTATTCAGCCTGCTGTCTCAGATTACTTAGTATTATACGTTGTGAGATTAATTGTAATGACAGTAGGTTTCCTGCTCCAGGGAATGTGTTGCAGCTGTTCCAGAAAACTTCGTTATATTGCCTAAAATGTATCTATGTGGGCTAGTAAGAGATAGAATCCTACTTTTTTTTTTTTTCTCTCCCCAGTCTGAATGTGCACTTTCCCAACTGCTTTTTCAGGTACCTCTGGCATCATAAAGAAAGGGAAAAATGTCACATTGTGATGTTATCCATCAGAGTTCTGAAAGGAAGGAAATTTTCTTCAAAGATTTAATATCACTTTGGTGACTCCTCTTAAAAGAGCATCATTAAAATTTATTCTTCAAAGAGGAACTGTAGAGTGTGTGGTGAAAAGGTCATTCAAACGTTTATGAATGTAACAACCCACCATATATGAAGAAAAAAAAATCAACACATCAAAACAGATGTGTCGTATCAAATGCTATACTGGAACTATTTACTGTAGTAAGTCTGTATACAGATATTGGTTGTACACCAAGAGATAAAGTGTGAGGTTCTGTGTTATCACGTCTGCTGAGAAACCCGGCACTGTTGCTATGGCTGTATGAGAATTATTAGCAGGTGTGGCTCTGGTACAAGGCCAGAACAGAGAGTGGATGATTATTGCTTAAAACTTGATTTTTGGCTTTTGGGGATGCCAAAGTCACACAACAGGTGAATGAGAGAACTTATGGCTGGATTGACAAATTCTTTTTGGACCAAAAATATCCTTGGAAATATGAAAAACTTTAAAATCAGCTGTTAAGTGAAAGAACAAGAAGAAAGTGGGAGGCCTAGAACTGTTTAGGATTTAACTGGGGGTAATCCTAAGGAGTTTGACACTGTTGCCAGTCAGCATTCCCCTTTCTGTCTAGGCTCTTCCCAATACATATTAAGAAGGAAGCTTTTTTTTTTTTTTTAGACTATTGTATAGTAAAT
>JAAGNO010022795.1:5830-36824 GCA_033439905.1 Ceryle rudis | reverse complement strand
GAAGCTTTTTTTTTTTTTAGACTATTGTATAGTAAATAATCTATATTATTTACTATATAATAGTAAATATTATATAGATTGTTAATGCAGTAAAATTTTGCATTTGCAATGCAGTAAAACATTCTCAATGCTGCAACACAACACTTTACTACATGTGAATAATGCTGTCTTCCTGGGCTTGCCCTACTGTGTCTAATTTACATAAATAAAGTATTGTGGTGTTAAAAGGGACTTCCTGCTGACTGCATGAGGTTAAACAGCTGATGCATGTGAATGGGAATAGGCTATTTAATATTTAAAGTGGACTTCCTATGATAATGTTAAAGGAAACCATAAACACTTGTTGAGACTGTTGTTTATCTCTAATATTTCATCTAATCTGAAGGCAAGGGGAAGTTCTTGTGGCATATTTTTAGGATATTTACAGGGACAAGCAAATCCTGCTGCTTTCAAATAGTTTGTTTCTTGAATTTAGATATATCTGTGTCTTTAATTTTCAAATTTTGCTAGCTCTATCTAGTGCTCTTTATCACGGATCTCAGTACGGACGTGCTTTTTTTTTCCTTGCACTGAAATAGGATCTAGATTTCTGTGAAATTAGCCTGCAATAAACATTATGTTTCATCATTTTGAATCTGTTTCATTCATTTCAGCTGTGGCTCTGAGAGAAATATATTTAGTGAGTAACACCACTTAACAGATTTCATGTTTTTCAAGCCGTTATCTGTTCCATAGACTGCAACTTGGGATCTGTAAAGCCCTCATGCCTTACAGCAGTAGGCCCTGGTAGGAGGAAGGATATATGCAACTTTTGAGATGTCACTGAGAATCTGTCAGTGTATTTAGAGGGCATCTTAAACATATTTACTCCTTTGTATTCCTGTATTTCATCAAAATGACAGACCGTATTGCAGAAATTATACACCAAGAGAAGCTTTTGGAAATGTATTGTGTGACCCCTCTTCCCTCTGAGTTCATGGTATTTGGGCTGTGAATGCCATCTCACTTTTTGTCTTCAGGGCTTCAGAAATGAACCCAGCTTAGAGGACTTTGAGAGAAGGAGAAAAAGAAACAAGAGCTACCACCAGAGTTTGGAGGGACACTGATGAGATCCAGTATTTGGAAAGCTGTCATCTTCACTCAGGTAGAGCAGAGAGATGTTGCTGATATGAAGACAGGGCTTTGTAAAGTATCTCTATGGCCTGATCAGGCCAGCCAGAAGCCTTCTTTCTCCTAATCTAATCTGATTCCCTCCAATATACAGTGGAAGAACCCTTGTGTGCACAATTGATGCAGGGACATCTGGGTATTTCAAAATGTGACTGATGTGATCAACCATTCAAATTGCAAGCTGGTGGTTGCCATTTGCCATTAGGAAAACATCTTGATTGCTGGCAAGGTTACTGAGATGTGTTTAGTGCTGCTTTCTGGAAAAGCCAGTGGGGCCTGGAAATGATACAGTGCTTTCCTATTATTATATAGCAGTTATTGTATGTTATTATAAATTATTATATATTATGTTTTTATATGTTATATATTATTATATAGCAGTTATTATTATATCTTATTATTATATCTTTGTAGTACAAGCCAAGTAAGTATCACATATTCATCTAGTAGCTCATACATAGACCAAATACTTGAATATAAAGCTTCTCACTGCAGCTTTCTGGATACAAGCTACACTTTATATCCCTGTGTGGAATAAAGATCACACAGCAGCTAAAATTAAAGCTTAAAGACCAAATATGCCTTTGGCTTTATTTTGTTTTTCTTGTGCTCATTACTGTGATTGTTACAGAGCCAACTTTAAAATATCAGTGTGAGAAAGCCATATCACTCATGTAAAATGTTCGTTTAAACCTCCTGACCAAGTGATTTTTTCTTACTAATAATCCTACCATTACAAAGTCACACAGAATACTGAGAACAAGAAATATGTTGTCAAACAGAGAAAATATACCCACAATTTAGGCAGGAGCAATATTTAAAAAAGTCATGAGCTGAAGTTGGTATGTATTCAAAGAAGTCAGAAAAAAAAGGGTTTAAAGTAAAACAGGCAATACGTAACATATTGAGAAAAGCGCAGACATTTAAAAAGGGATGTTTGAGTATTGAGATTTAGATGTTCAAAAGCATCAGTGTTAATTTAGCAGCAAATTTTAAGTTCACACAGTTCAAGCCAGCTGTAACAGATCAGAGCAGCTTTATGCACCTTGCAATAAACTTTGGTAGTTCATCAGAAAAACGCAGTGGTTCAGCTATTCACTGACCTGCAGCAAACTGTTAATGGATTTGTGTATTCCTGTAGAGGGGTCTGGTGTCTCTAGCCAGGACCCATAATATTGTTAATATAAAACTGTGTCATAGTGGAGCAGGATGAAATCTTCTATCATGAATGAACTTCATCAGACTTGAGCGTATCTTGTGGATGCTAAGCAGAGCTCTAGGGAAAACAAGGACTTTTTTATAGAAAGTATGTAGAAAATGATTCGTTCAAATATCAAAGAGGTGTAAGGGGATTAAGAAAACAAAGCCAAGATCAAACTTGTAGACATCTCATTCTGCACAGATCCTCAGGAAGTGGCTTTACCAAAGACATCATCTTAGGTTGATTTGGGAATGGACATCCCAGTTTTGAGGTGAAGAGGGATAGCACTGGCATGATACCACACGCTTCCTTAGATTCCTTCCCTTGGTATTTCTTTAGCTGGGATGGCAGAGATGGGAACTATGCTGAACATAGGCATCCTCAGTCCACAGGTAAAACATGTTCATTATGTCTGCAAACCTCCCCTGGAGAGCAAGCACAAAACTGTGTGTGGATCAATTGTTGAGCACTCAGTGGTGGCTCTCAGGTCAAAAATAGATGTTAAGTTCCACTGAGAAGGTAATGAAGAAACTGTATGTCCTTGTTTGCTCCACTCTCAAGGGAGAATCTTGCAAAGGTGCAGTCACTGCCAGTACCAAAAGGAACTGATGTACAACAAATGTGGTGTCTGTGGGCCTAATTTCATTTTCACCATATATGACTACGTACATAAGAAGATGAATAGGTGCTTTGGATTTTTTGCTTCCTCTTAGTGTTATGTCAGTGTTGTTATAACAATGATAACATGATTCCACCAACAAACAGGTTCTGCTGTTATTGTTCATGCACTGAGGGAGCTACATCGTGTCCCACATCCAAGCACTCTCTTGAGGCTGCATGAGGTGGATTGCTCTGTATGAACAAAAGAATGTTCATGATCATGCTTACTTCAACTGATTGTGGTAAGATGTGTACTTTCATTTTGCACTATGATTTGTGGGGGATTATATCCAGAAAAACAAATAGATAAACCTGCATTCACATTTACCTCACCATTAGAGGATTTATGAGCTCATACTTAGGAAATATGTTCGTAAGTGCTCTAAAGCACAGTCAAAGCTTCAAAATAAAATTTGAAATAGCACTTTCATATGTTAAAATTCCTACATGGAATGACTGGCATACTCTTTCATACCCTGTCCAGACACAGAATAATTTCTGAAACAGAAGTAACAATTTCATCTGATGATATAACTCTTCTTAATTTCATTTCTTTTAAGGCACTGTTGTGTTTTATGCCTAACAGCCACTTATCCTATCCTGAAACAAGAAGTGAATTAAGCTTATATTTAGTGCAGAAGCAAGCATGTGATCCTTGTGGAATGATAGGTGAATGTAAACAGAGAAGATGCTTACTCACTGCTAGTGTTCAAAATGCTCAGTATTAACTTGGGAATACTGTGCCAACTGTTGCAATGAACTTTTTTGTAGTGTGAAGGAACACTTCACAGCAATGCCCTTATCAACACATTGAAAGGCCTTCTAGAGCACTCTTTTGTCAGTTCCCTGACAAAACTTTCCATCATACAATGCTCTTTTTTGAGATGCTCATCTATAAAACTGACAGAAAAGAAAACAAATTTGTTTTATTCCCCTCTGTACATATATATAGATCACTGTGTTCCTGGCAGTTCTCCAATGCCATCTCCTCCTCTTATTGGTATGTCTGTCTTAGAGACACAAGAACTGCCTGGTGCTATGCTGGGTGGTGTTGGTTTTATTAAGATTATAAAAAATATTTTACAAAAGCAATCTCTGAATTTTTTGTTCCTTGGTGAGATCTGAACACCTTGGTGTCTGGAAGCAGAGTCAGGGCTGGATTTCTCTCCACAAACTTTGATGAGGTAATATATCAGGTATGTTTCCAAAAGGATCTAGTGTCAGGCTTACAGGACTCCTACAATTAAATCGTAACTCAGAATAGCGTCTCCCTAGTCTACCTGCTTGAGTCTGCTAAGTCTCTGCAATCTTCTTTCACATTTGCCCCATGATAGAAATGAATTGTACAAAATAATTAAGCCTCCCTTTCTTTCAAAGGCACAAGAATCACCAGGAAAACCTCAAGTCTCTTTTGTTTCTGAAAGCTGATTCTTAAACTTTTTAATCCTCACTGGACAATGGCCACAAGCTGTGATAAACAAGACCTGCCTTTCAACTACCGCATACTGGCATGCCAAATTCTTCTGCCTTTTGGTCTAACTAGACTATTAAGAAGCTTAAAAACTAACTTTCCAGGACATCTGTTTATTTTGATCCCAACCAAAATAAGTCCTTTCTAAGTAACAGAAGTGTGGTTCAGACACCTTCTGGAAACCGTGGGCTAAAAATTGCTGAGATTATTTACCTTATTTATATTTATTTATATTATATGAGAACTGATGGAAGGGACACAAAGTTTTCCTCTCTTGCTTAAACTTTCATTTTGGTGGTGTGAAAGTCTTTACATAGGGAAAGAATTTAATTTCACTTCTCCGTGTGTTTTTCTGGTTCCTCATCCATGGCTTTATAATATCTCTCACCTAGGGACTCTGAGAGGGCCTTTGAGCTGACAATAATCCCATGAGAATGACATGTACTCTGAATGCTGCACTGCTTAAAGTATCAAGATGATTTAGTAGGAATATTTTAATAATGACATGGTATTATGTTGTTTGCCATAGTCAAAGCAACTTGTGGAGATTTGTCAGTTCCAGTGAAGTCCAAGAAAGGCAGTGACTGATGCTCTGGGATCTCTGGTCATTTCTGTTGAGAGAAGAAAGGAACAGGAAAGCTTAAAGCTAACCTTTCAAATCTGAAAATAGGCTTTTGGATGTAGTTTCTTTTTGTCTAAGAGCCTTGGTTTTACCTCATCAAGAAACTATTTTTCTTGAAACCTCAAAAGCTGTCAAAGTTGGAGTTAGCATTCTTGAGTCATCTTAGTTTTCAAAATCAATGAAAAAACTTCCATAGTAACTAATGGGCTCTGAAACAAGTCCTTAGTGGAACAGGGCTGAAGTGCTATATAAAAATTACTTCTCTCCTGCATTAACAAGCAGTTTTCTCAATTACACCACAAAATGAGCCAGTAGCATTGGATGATTCAACATCAATGAATTGTATTTCTGTGAAACCATTGATGAGTTGAAATTCAGAGTTTTGTGAATCACTATAGATTTTGTATCACAGTTTATTCAGCACAAAAATTCTGAAGTTGTTGAAAGGGGCAGACTGTGGATTATGAGAGTCTCAGTTTATCTTCTGGATGTTTTCTTGGTTTTGTTTTTTAGTTTTTGGTTTGGTTTTTTCGTTTTGTTTTTGGTTTCGGTTTTGGGTTTGGTTTTGGTTTTTTGCTTCTAGCTTTCTTAGCTAGACCTAACAGAAGAAAAAACATATCTTCAAGACTCCTTCCCACACAATTCTTTTTTTAACAAGTATTGGTCAAAAGTCATTCTGTTAGAAGATTATGAAAGGTGTTAACTCTCTGAGATGGAGGAAAGTCATTCTGAACCAACTTTTCAATTTGATGACAAAAATGTAAGCATAAGTGACACATAAGTCTGTTTACAGAAAGTCTGAAGGAAAGTACTCCTTGAGAAGGGAAAGCCCCACACAAGTAAGAGCTTGCAACCAAATGAATGTGGATCAGATCCAAGCAGTGCAAGAGCAGGAGCAGTGACTCCAGTGGAGGATTTTGCTGACCCTTGCCAGCCAGCTGGAGGGGAAGCAATGTGTTTGCAGAGTAGCCGCCTAAGACTGGCTGAAGTTTTCGGTTGATGTAAGCACTCAGGCTTGGGTTTGGATGAATGTCATGGTGGATCCCCCAGGTCAAATCCTGACTTACAAGATAGCAGAAGCTCAGTGAAAAGAAGTCTTCAGACTTCTTTAACCTTACCTCACTCCAAATTTAAGGGTCAGTCCAGGATTATCTTTACAAGGCCATTTCCACTAAACCCAAGTGAAAACTGTTTCCCTTGCTAATTTCTAAAACTTTCAGTTCCAGAAAACAGAACTAGTCATGAGTTTTTCTGGTGTTGTTAAAAAAGCAAATATGTGGCTGAACGATACACTGCCTGTCATTTTATCTTAGTTTAAGGCACAATATGCTTTCTAACCCTATGACATCCCTTTGTGTTTTTCATAATTAGAAAAAATGATGGCATTTAGATTCAGTACAGTTTTGGATATCAAAAAAATTGCCCATTTCATTTAAAATCTCTAGCTCACTAATTAGTTTCTAAAATTGGAATCAGGTGTTTATAAGCCATTTAAGCATGGCAAATCAGTATTCTATAGAGATTGCTGTTGGCCAAGGCTGGTAGCCAAGTTAAAGTACTCTTTAAAAACCTTGCAAAACTGAAAAGCAGCAGCTTTGTAAAACTCAGATCTGAAAAATAAGTTTTGTTTCTATTCAGCACGACCCCTAGGTCTATTTGCCAATACCTTTTAATACACACCTTCTGATTTATTTTTTTTTAATCCAGTCTCAAAAGTAATGCTTGCAATGAAAGTCTGAAAGCAATAGAAGAAAAAAGGTGACCAAATACATTTCTAAAAGGTATTTGAAACAAGCTCATTTATAGTAGAGTGCTTGCCTAATCATAAGGACATTTACCACTGGTTAAAATTGTAGGTGCTAGACAATTTCAATTACTCTTAGCTTTCTAAATCACCAAGCCAGCAGTCAGTGACACATATATTTGACTTCAGATAACCACATTACATCTTGTTGAAATTGCAGAAAAGTCTGAATATTTGCAGAGCTGGGACATAATCAGGCATGTCCTGTTTCATTTGAACACAGCCACCAAATAGACAAAGCCAGTACAAAGCATAAAAATTAATGGATATGAAAATCCATAGTTTACTCCCATCTATTTCAGATTTCTTTAGTCCTGGTATAAGTAGCTATACGACACAAAAGAGTGTCTGGTTGTTCACATCTGTTTGATAAAATTGGGTGATACTTTCCTGTAGAGGACAATCATATACACTAAAAGGAAACAAAAAGAAGAACCTCCCAAATACTTTCCTCTTCAGTTCAGGCTTATAACCTCATAGGCCAAGTTCTCAGGCAGCTACAGACTGTGACATCAAGGCAACCGAGTTGCTAGATAAGTGTGTAGAAAGAAGATGAAATCAAATCTATGGCAGAATATTGTAGTTAACTTATTAGTCACAACAACATCTGGAGTCATACCTTCCCATCCAGGTCAGAGAACAAGTAGATTTACCAGTAATTTTGAGGTGAAACAATATTAGCTAGTCTTGTCAAAAGTAGCCAGTCTTTTTAAAAAAGTGCTATAAACTAAATCCTCACAATATATACATTACTGCAGGTGTTGTCACCTAATCATAATATCTGAATAAATTAAAATACTACTGATTGTTGGTCCATGTTGTTTGGGATGTGGTGAAATGACATGAAAGGTTTCTTCTTTTGAATTCCTTCAGGCTTCATCATCTTTGAAACTAAGTCAACCCACATAGATGGTCAGATGCAGTTCAGACTGTACCTTGTGAAAGAAGTGCAGGAAACTTCTGCAACATCATCACATTTCTGTTGTTTTACATTTTTTTCCTAGGGTTTCACTTCTTTTCTCCTTCTACTGAACTTGAACAGGAACTAATGAGTCCAGTTTCTTTTTATTTTAGACTTTTCTGTCTTTCCTTAGTCATTGCTCCCAACAGGATTACAAGAGATCTTTCTCATATTTCTGGATTATCAGTGGTGTAGAGGAGAGGATTCCTATCCTGTAAGCTTGAAAAAATGACTTTCAACTTGTTGGCTCAAGCTTCTATAAAATTAATATAAGGAATAAAATAACAGAGTTTTCAATTCACTGGCTGAACAGAAACCTCAGCACCTATAAAAATAGCTCAAGTCAAGCCAAACTGAAAATACTCTGTTTCTATTTTTGACAAAAAAAACCCAAACCCACACCATCACATGATATTTAAAGTAAAATTCAATATCTCCTTTCCTTTGGAGACAATACAACCTTCTAATCTATGTAAAAGTTTTGATGATTTCACAATGAATATGCTTCTCAAAAAAAAAAAAAAGTCATATTGTTTTATTTCTTCATGTAAAATATGCAAAGTTGTCATGAAGAAAGATTTATTTTGCTGCAAAATATATGAATAATGTTATTCTCAGTGAAGCTGTTTTAGTTAGCAAAATTACTTTTCTCAGAATTAAAAAGGACCTCCTTATCTCTCTCTTGAAGTTCAGAGACTGGGCTCTGTTCTCAGCACTGGAGGTGGTTGTCCTTGCTGTACTTGCAGAAGATTACCAGGGATTTTTCTTCAGTTAGAGCCAGTTGAGGAAATTGTGTACAACAAAGGAAAAGTAAATATACCCGGTCCATCTACTTCCTATTAAGATATCTGAGAACATGCCCTATTTTCACTTCCATTCATCTCAAATACCACAGGTATATCATCCAACTTTTTATTTCTGGCCAGTAGTCTGATGGATAGGCTTCCTGCTTACAGGCACTGCAGTCTGCATCAGGATTAGGTCCCATGCCTTTCACTACACTTGCTCTCCCTTCTCAGATAAGAGCTGCTTTTTCCCTTTCTCTAGGTGCATTTACTTCTGCTGGGAGTAATTAACTTATTTCCTGATCCATAAAACTGCATTATTCTTATCAGTATTTTCCTCTGTGGAAATCAATAGGGAAATATAGGAGTTTAATTATTCATTAGCTTATGGCCAGTTTCTTCATACAACTTCCTCTGTTGTAATTATCATTTCAGCTGAGAAAATAATAATAATAAGCCAATAATACTGTGCCTAAAACAATTCCCCACAAAGAAAGAGGTGGCAACAGGTGCTTAGATTGGATAACTGGAAGTTTTCTGGAGGTTTTCTTCTATCGCATGGAAAGCCTTGGGTAAACTTGTATTCAATTTAAGTCAAATAATTATCTTGCTTTAAATTGCAACACCCCTGCAATTTGATGCCAGGAAACCCATTCAGAAGAGTTTATTATTTGTATACAAGTGAAAATTTTTTCTCTCTGGTGAGTTTCTAAAACTTAAAAATGTATTTCCAGAACGGGGCTGGTAGCATATATACAACATGAACTTTTTTATTGTGCTCATCATAAAACAGCAGATGAGATACTCTTGACTATGTTATACACTGTACTTCAAATCATTTCTGAATATGAGCTTTCCCATCTGTGTTTTCTTAGTTTGTTTGTTTTTAACAGTATCATTCTTAAGTCTGAATTTTCCAGCGCATTCAGTTTTCAGAGCTTGCAAAGTATTCACTGGTGATATTTTGTCTGGCAGACTGTGTCAGTTCTTTTGAGCTCCTTTTACACTGCTCTGGTTTTGCAAGTTTTGAGTTAAAATTGTGTATATACATATAAAAATATATGTGTGTACATATAATATATATAGACATACATATAAATATACCAGCAATTCTAATAAGCTATTCCTTCTCTTCTATGATGATGACAGATTTGACAATGAAGCAGGACTGTAAGGTTGAGTAATGATAATAGATTAGTTTTCTTTCCAGCTGCAAGATTATGAAACATTTTCAGCAAGTTTAGACAAAATGCATCTTCTAATACATCAAATATTTTACTCTGTAGTATTTTTCCAGTATAAAAGAGGCTGCTAGAAAAAAAAGACAGACATCAGTTGTTTGCTGGGTATGGGACTGAAAGGAATTGGGATGAACTTGCAACAAATAGTAATCAAGACTATGTATTGGGAAAATACTAAAAATAAATAGAGTGAAGCTCGGGAAGAGGTGATGTGAAAATGTTGCTATATCTCTTTAGAAGAAGTTTATAAAATAGGTTAAGAAAAAATTGTCATCCATAGCCCAGATACACCTGTTACTTTTTCAGGACCAAGGAAGGGATTCTATGGTATACCTCAGTTCTTTCCAGAAACATAATATTTGCATGAATGGGTATCTACAATCATTTATGGTAACCACCATCAGGTCCCTGGCTTCTGCTTGTCACATAGAAAATTTCTCGTTCAATCTCAATCTTAATCATCCATAATTAATGATCCAAATTTAAAAAGCACCTTTTTGAAGAGTTCACTGATTTGAGGCATGTTACTGTTGGGGGGCTCAATTTAAGTCAACGATCCTGTGCTTCTCAGGGAGAGATGAACTTCCAAAGTTGCTGGGGCTTCTCTGGTAGCCTAGCCTGATCAGCATCTCTGAAAATCAATGTTTAAACGTTACAGCAAGGTAACACCTTCCATTAAAGATCTATTTGGTCTTAAACACCTTAGCTGGTGTGTATGCTACTCTCTGCCTCTTACCTGGAGAGTGGTAAAAGGGAGTCTTTCTATATTTTTGTTTGATATTACGAGGCAGATGAATCTATGTGACAATTAAAGCAAATTTTGAAAACTGGCATGTGTTTTTCATAGGTAAATAGAGCATATATGTCTGATTCAAAATATACTAACATGCAGCTGAAAAGAAAATGGAAGATAAAATCTGGACAGGCTGTTCAGGTACATATTAAATATATAAATTTTATTGTCATCTGTTCAAAGCAGTTGAATGACCTGTATGGATTTTCCCAGAACATTGCACAACTAGGACTATAAAAATGTTAAATGAAAGAGAGAAGTCACTGGTCATTTTGAACTAGCTGTTTTATAATTAAAAGTACAAATCACTTAGGAGAAATATGTTCCTTCATCATTTCCTGTCCTCTAATGACCCTCCTTTCTCATCCTGTTAATAGTTCAATTTCCTTCTGAGTAAAAAACAATAGAAGAGATGCATGAAATGAAACCCATAATGCAGCCCTCAAGCAAGATGGTCTCAAAGCACCAAAGAAATCAAAGTGCCTGTTGCCATCTGTGGTAATTCTACTGTTTGCAGCCCATATGATCACTCAAAGCCTTATCTGTCAACAGTATAATGATGTGGTGATTAAGCAATAGGGATATTAAAGTTCAACTGGTTTATTTGAGTATGATCTGCATGAAGGAGCTTATAGTCTCTCTGATTCCTAAAAGCTGGCTTATGAGATGATAAGATTAGTGGCAAACTGGTTATACTTTATCACTGTATAGAAGGGGATGCCTATTGTTACTACAGCAGTCTGTTTCTTCTCATTCACAGTAATTCTGGTGATGTGACATATGCTGACTCTGCCTAACATTAGCGTCATTACTCTATGGGGCAAACCATATCACAGCAGAAAATGCTCTCATTTGAAAGTCAGCTGTCCTAAACCTAATATCTACTTCATATTATAGAAGACTCTGAATATGAAGAGACATATTAGTTAATTTCTCAGACAAATAATTTCTTTTAGAAAAATGAGCAGAAGCAAGTGAGAACAGGATAAGGAAGGTTAGGAAATGATGGAAAAGGTCTTACCTGCCCCTACAATTATGAGGCATCGTTAGAAAATGCTCATCCAAAATAACTAAAAATAACCCCATCCAAGTCTTTTAAAAGATCCTTCCAGTCGCAGGTATGCAGCCTAGAGCACAAAATGCTTGGTGTACATTCATCTGACATAAATTGTCTAAGTGCTATCCATGCTGGGAAAATACATATTTAAAATAGCATATAGATGTGGTCTAAAACTTGACAAGATGTTTTGTGAGGAAACCTCAATTTGTCTCACTTTCATAAAAACACCAAGTTTCATTAAACAAATCTTTCTCTTTTTTTTAACATATAGCTCTTTGGTGTGTCAAATAGTAGTAGCAAAATGGAGAAAATACCTTAGCACATGGTAATTTCCTAGAAAACTTCATATTTCAAGAGAGCATTGAAATGGTGTTATGGAATGGTCTACAGTACTTGCCAGCCTCTTGTCTGAGCAATTTCTATGGCTGTAGCTTTTTTATTTAATGAGTCAAATCCCACGAATTTCCCATTAATTTCTAAAACTGATATTTAAATATCAAAGACTTGACTTTATTTTTTTATATATATAAATTCTCTTCAATCCTCTTCACAGAGCTATTTTTTTTTCTATTTTCTCAAAGCACACACATATCATTGAATAACTTCTGATAGAAGCATGCTTTCTATAAAACTGGCATATATATAGCAGTAGGCAAGTACCAAATGGGAAATATAGATGTATGATTTGACTTAGGCCTCTGTATAAGCAAGCCATTTTTTTTTCTCACTGTCTAGCATAAGAGGCAGAAGTGTTACTGCCAACAGAAGGAATGTTCCCAGAAATGAGCAGTGTGTGTGTGGCCAAGTCTGCAGCACTTATAGCTCTGCTTGCTGCTTCTGCAACTTGTCCTGCTTGTGAATAAAGGAACCCAGCTGAGATGAAAGACTGGAAAGAAAAGGATGTTTCAGGCAGTGATTTTGTCACACTGTGCTTGAAAGTATGTCTAATGGAAGGAAAGCATATAATTTCCATGCTGGTTACCAAATCAGTGCCTAAAAGAACTACTTCTCCATTACACTCCAGTGCCTGAATGGAGCGTTCCTTCATACCTTCACTGGTATTACATCCATCTGATTACAAATATTGAAGCTCCTGCAATGTCTTTTCCATAATTTATCTTTTTCCCCTCTCCCATAAAACCTTATAAACAGGTTTTCTTATGCTCTTATTGACTATTTGTGAATTTATATCTGAGAAACCCTATCACTACTTTTTATTTGGTTTTATAGACACCTTGATTGCCAAAGATGATGAAGGTAGAGGTGGCAGATGCATCAAGCATCAGCATTATCACATTATCTTACAGCCTTCTAAGCAGACATAAATTATCTGATCAGAAGTAGAAGTGAGAACAGTCCTGATGTTCTTCAGAGATTTCAGAAGTACTTTAGTGATTTTGGTTTTAATTCAGCCAGCTGAAAATGGCTGGCTGAACTGAGGAAGCACTGTGGTGAGGAAGAGGATAAACTTTTGGCAGTGGTCCTGCTGCTGTAATTTAACACAGATATGAGTTATCAGCCAAATGACAGAAATATTTTTTATGTTTTCTTCAAAATGTCATGGTATAAATTCAGTTTAAGAAAAGACCAGCAACTTATTTTCCCTTCAAAATAAATTGAGAAATTGCAGAAAATATTTTCCAGTGATGTTGTTTTCTTTTTAATTAACTCTGTGACTAGGTTAAAATGAACACCAGAAATTAATACCTTTTTAAAACTCTTGTTTCTCATTCCTAAAAAAAAAAAAAAAAAAAGTAACATTTTAAATTGTTTTTCTTCTTAAACACCATATACCTATTCTTCTCTAAAATAAAATTTTGCAATTTAAAGACCAAAAAAGCCTGGTGGAGGACAAAGTTTGTGAAATATCATGTCCTATCAGTGAAAAAAGAGGCATATCTTCTTTTTGCAAGCCCCAGTTTTAGTGTGTGGTTTGGTTTGGTTTTCTTGGGTTCTTTTGGTTGTTTTTGTTTTTTTAAAGTTGCACTGTAACACAGAAAGCCAAACTCACATGTCAGGCAAAGCTATTCACTGGCCAATATGAAATTAGTCATGGTGAAAATGAAGGTGTGAGGAAGTTGGGCAGAAATTAAAGATACCTATAGTATTAGTGACACATTTTCCACTTCTTTTTCCAAGGACTGGCAGAGCCATAGCTGTCTGCATACCTGAGCAAGCTGTGTAGGTGTCAAAAGCATGGCAAAGTTATGAAGTTTGAGAAAGGATATAGTGATATTTAACACTGCTTCCTGGATATGTATTTCTCCCTGAAGAGATTTCAAGCCATCAATATCCTTCTAAAAATAAACAAGTCTATGAGCAATGAAGCCCTGCCTTTATAGCTGATGATGAGAATGAGTGCCCAAAGGCAAATGAACACCCTAAGTTACTGACACATTGCACTTCTAAATTGGTGAGATGACACACCTCCTTCCCCAAGATTTTGACCCATAGGCAAAAAAGAATCAAATGTACTGCAGAAATGACACTTCAAAGAATTGTGGGCAAAGCCCCAAGTTCTGAAACAAATAACTAAGATAAAAGATGATTAATTAATTAAAAGAGTGAGGGAAAAAAACCTTCAAATCTGTGTTGAAATTAATGTTGCATGTGGCAGATGAGATAAATCAGGATGACACAGAAAGCACTTGTTACAGAGCAGAGAATGCCTTCTTCGACTGCAAACTGGTCCACCTCCATTTTATAACAGAAAATCTCTCAGCATGACCAGCTTCTGCAGAAGGGGATATATATGCTGTATAATTGCTGAAGCAGTGACATTACCTTTCTAATCTGTATAAATCTTATAAAGTTGTCAAAAACTTCGTGGGAAAGTCATATTGCAACTGGTGTGCAAATGAGGTGGAAGCTGTTTGACTTCTTAAGACACAGAGAAAAAAACCCCTGTCTTTTCTGTCTATTCCTTTTCCCATGCTATTCCCAGAGGCCAGGCTCATCCCTTTGCTCTTCCAAGATCTTCCTAAAAGTGTCTCCAGACCTATAATCTTAATCTCTCTGGACTCTCCACTGTTACCAGTTCCACTTTTAAAATATTTAGGTTTTATAAAACAAAACAATTCTCCACTACAGGATTCTCCAACACTTTTAGAAATTGTTTATGTCATTAACATAGTAAACTGGGGCACTGTATTACTAGCCCACAGGATAACCATTGCCTCTTTGAATTTATTTCAGGCTCTGGCCTTAGATGGCATTTTATTATTCAGAACATAAGAATGCATAAGTAATACCAAACAAGACAAGTTTCTTTTTCTAGGCAGCTCAGTATAGTTTCTCTCTGTAAGAGGCTACTCCTTGAATAAACTTGTATCAGTAGTCTATCTCAACTACTTAGAAAAAGATGCTTGCTTTCTTCCCACATGAACTCTACATTGGTGGTTTAAGCTACTGACAAGAGTTCTAGCTAGAGCTATGCCTTTTGGTATAATGATTCTTGTCCTTGTCCAAGTACTATTGCTTCTACAGCAGTGACCAGAGCATTTTCAGAAAAGAGATCAGGTCTCAAGCCCATGCTTTCATGCAAAAAAGCCTGGTGAAGCCCTATGAGTATAAACAAGAGTTTAATTTCTAGTGTGTGAAGGTTTATTGTTGCATTAAAACACCAAGTAAATTCAGTCTACAGAGCAGAAATAGTGTAAAACTGGCATATTTATTGGAAAGTTATTTATCTGAAATCCATTTTCTCACCTCTTTGTTTGACCTTCCTCTTCTACACCAGTGTCATTCATTTGACCTGAGCTGAGCCTTATTTCTGGGATAGGATGAGAATGGCAGTCAGGGTTTTTCCATCTCTTTTGCATGTGGATGAATCACTTTTACAGTCAGAAGAAAAGAAAGGACAGCTAAACTTGAAACTTTATCCAATCCATGCAGTCTTTTTTTTTTTTTTTTTTTTTTTAGTATAACATGAAGATAAGTGAACCGACAGGCAAAGCTGAGGAGGAAAGGAAAGTGAAAAAATAGAAACCCAAAGGAAGACCACGGTGTAGTTATGCAAAATATAAGGAATTAATGAAGAGGAAGTAGGCATTGGTACCAATTGGTACTAATTAAAGTAGCCTCTAAAAAACTTAGTTTTCATAGTAATGGCAAATGCAGGTTTCTGTATGCCTACGTGATAAATTTATGGAAAATTTGGTTGATTACATCTCAGTGGAAAGATGTGATTATAGAACTGTTAATTTGAATTTTTCCAAAATATTTCCAGATTTCCCTGATTTTGTGTCCTGGCCAGCCTTACTTAAAACATGTTCATGACTATTAATTTAGTCTTTGCATAGCTTTGAAATAAATTGTACTGAAACATACTGACATAATTTTATGTTATTGGTGGCCTTTTCTAAATAGTGCACTAAACTGTGGCATTCATGGGCTGTGGGCAAAGTGTGTGTAAAAGTGTAATATCAGTACTGCAGATTCATGGTTGCATTTGTTTGAGTTTTTAAGCACATTTGACACTTCAAGTACGGTTAATTGCTGCTCTTCAGTCCTACCATATGAGGAGCTCTCAAATTTTAATCATGAAAACAAGTAAAATTATTCCTCTTCACTTCCTCCTTCAATATTTGGATACAAAATGTTACACAGAGTTTCATATCTATACATGATTATTCCTTTGTGACAGCAGGGCTGTTCAATTATTTAACAACATGCCTATAAAGCTGTGATTTAATAACATATTTTTCTTATTTCCAAGAGGACTGTTGTCTTAGTGATAGGAGATTAAATAACAGGAAGTCTGCATTGTAAATGGACTATAGGCTTTGAATCATTCATGTAGCTGCTAGGATGTATAGCACATCTTAAAAGAAGTTTGAAGGACTGAACAGACATATTGTACCAATGCAAAGGATTTAAGGATGTGCTTAGCTTTTAGAGATGGTTTAATAGTATATTATAAAGGATATTTTAGAAAGAAAAACACTTGGCAGAAGTTTCAATTGCTTTAGAATTGTAAACATTTGTAGACTGTTGGCGACACCACAGAAGAAAAAGAAACTGCTCCATTTTGACTCTTTGTGGATTCTTGAACAGTAAAGCAGAGACATTTGTTTCAGATACTGCAGGTCAGGCAAAGATGGAACCTGAATCTGAATCTCTCATACTGCAAGTTATAACCAGATTTACAAGGCAGGAGTTTTCTCTACAAATGTCATGTAGTTAGGCAAAATGGACACGTTACTTCTACTTTTAGCTCAAGCCTGGTATGAAATGCAGTGGTCCATTACATTGGGAGCTACATGTGTGAATATCTTGTTTTGTTCACATGTGCCACATTATGAAACCAAGAATATTTTCTAAAAAAGAAGGTAATTAAAAAAAAAAACAAAGAAAGAAAATCAGAAGACCTGAAAGAATCCAAACTGATATGCTGAACCAACAGCATGCTTGTTTCTCTTTTCAGCTAACGAGAATGTCTTTATTGGAATGCTTTTGTAGAAGTTCAGTCTTCAACGTCAGTTGCAGAAGGGCCATCATTATTTTTCTCTGCATTGCAAAAAGTCTGCTTTAAAGTGTCTCACTGAGACTGGTGACTTACTGCATTGCATTTAAACTCTCCATTCTTGCTATCCAAGCTCAATAAAATTGCACAGTGTACCTACAGCTCTGTTTCTGTTTAATTTTACACCCACTTCTTTGCTGCCTGCATTTACTCTCAAATTTCTCTCTTCATGTCCCTTCTTTACCTAAGCATTCAATTTAGCTTAGCTTATTTGTGAATCATTCTTCAGAGGCTATGTGTACTCTCTTTTTTTTTGCTTGTGTGCATAGTTGAATTTATACCAATTTCAGTGTAATGTACTGACCTCTGAGTAGGGATCTATCTTTTAGGAAGCTGTAAAATGCAAGGCACCCATACAACTGTACTACTGGTGATGATTAATGCTAAAGAAATAAAGTAAGGTAATTTTTAAATAGCATTATTTTGGAACTAAAAGACTAACATCCCAACTGTATGGCTGATTGAAACAAGTTAATGGCACTCAATGATCAGTCATTCTTAGTCTTCCTCTTCCCCTTCAGGTTTTAAAATGTATTTGAGCTTGTATCCAGACATTATGACTTGCAGACTTTTGTGTTTTAGAAGCAGTGAGATATCTGTAGAAAGTGCTGAAGAAAGCAGATGTATGCCTTAGCAATACCAAGTAGAAACCACATGGGCTCACTTTTCACCTTTGTTTCAGGTGTTGGCTTACTTCTATATGACCAGGTAGAGACTAATTTTCTATTAATTTCTGCTTCCAGGCAGAAGAAAAAATTTGCTGGGCTGTCAGGTATAAAAACCCAAGCAGTGATTGTCAGAAATATGATTTCTGAAATCCATTTGTTAAAGGTTTCACGTTTTAGTCTGTAGTTAATTAGGCTGACACTTCTCATAGTATAAACACTGTGACATTCCCCAGGCATTTTGTATATAAAGACCATTTAAACCTGGTTACTTTGTCCTTAGAAAGAGAAAGATCAGCATAAAATATCTAGAGATTTATATTTATTTATTATATCCTGAACTCACTGAATGGGCGTAATTCAGTTCTTTCCTCTGGGATTAAAAGTAGAGGAGTGAATATCCCTTTTCATGAGAAGCAGACTTTGAAAACTCACATCCAAGCATATTTCTGACTGATTTGGAGCAATGAGATTTACCAGCTGGGGATTCTAGCTCTCTCTCTTTCTTTTCAGCTGCACAGTTTATCTAAATTGTTTCCTTTTTTTTTTCTTTTTTTTTTTCCTTTTTTTTTCCTTTCATAGGTTGGAAAAACAAAACTGGACAAGCATTAGTTAATATGCTTGGAACTCCCACTGGACAACTGTTCTCAAGTGCTCTCAACTGTGGAAAGTTTCAAATGTGCTCATTGTCTGTTCACCACCTGATCACTTGTGGATTAGAACTAACACCTTATTAGAAGGAGTGCACAGGAGGCTGTATTTATATTTTGTACATCATTTAACTATTTGGTAACTGAGAAGATTGTGGACTACAGTTTCTGGATCATATTGAAATTATTCTTGGTTTTACTGTCTTTCATGGATAATTACACAGCTGTCATGATTATGCCTTAATTAGAATTTGGAAGAGGTAATTAATTTTCTCTTCCTGTAGTTTGAATATTCTTCCAGTTTCACCATGATCTCCTACACACTATTTTTGATGGTTCATGTTTAAGTTTTCTTTATTAAAAGAATTCAAAGTTCAGAGAAAAGACATCTTTCCTTGCAGTTTTAGCTGTGGGCCACATCTTCTGCTGTTGTGCCTATGATTTCTGGTCATAACATGACAGCAGTAAAAAGTGAGGAGCTAATGAATAATGGTGGGTGTTTCTTTTTTTTTCTTTTGTTTTCCAAGCGTGAGTCAGATCAGAAAAAAAACCCAAAACAACCAAACCCAAAAGATATCACTTAAAAGGTATATACTTCGGTTTTATACACTGTGGTGACCAGATAAAACCCACAGCTGGCTCCTGAGCTCAGCTGTGTACATCACTGGAGTGCTGAGAAGTCTACCAGAGTAGATGAAGGCTAGGAGCAACAGGGGAAGGGTGACCACATTCACAGCTGCTACTGACCAGCCTCCAGAGCCAGGTATCCAATTTGATGATGACTAGTACAAACTACTAGCAATGAATCAATGACCTGCAGACAGACCATTTCCAAGCTTCTCATCCATCAGAGGTACCTTGCTGTGTCTTTTTACACTAAAATGTTTGGTCTCAGTATGCCATACATGTATCACTAAATACTGTTGAAATACTGAACTAATTACTAGTTGCAAACTTTGATACCAGTGCAATTTGCATTTTTGTGACAAGTGCCAAAGATCTTGGTATGCTTCCAAAGACCATGAAAGCAGCAGTTTTTTCCTGCCCATCTAGAGTACCAGGAGGATTTATCCTTCAACTTATTCAACATTTCCTCTGTTTGAGAAGCCTCATCAGCCTAGAGAGAGGACAATTTAATACAGCATTCTTGTCCATGATGAAGCCCATATCTCAGCTTCACCATCTGCTAAGACATACAGAGCTGACAAATCAGCTTTGAATAAAAGAGACAGGTAGGTAACAAGGGAGCAGGAGGGAATGGGAGCTTGGTTTCACAATTTCCTAAGACAGAAGGCAGTTAGAGAATTATTTGTTCCGTGAAAAATTTGCTGTACCGGACTGACAATGATGTCTTTGGGTCCGCATAGGTGTGAGTGTGCACTTTTGGCAAGGTAGTCACCTGAAGATAGAAAAGATAAGGTTCTCTCAGGCCATCATACAGAATGAAGTGATTATTGCCTTTCAAATGTAGATATTTATTGCAACTGGCAGTTTGGGTGACCTGACAAAGCAGGATTTGGGACCTAATATCCCTACAGTCAGCATTTTGAAAACACCAAGTTCCATTTTCTAAAGAAAGGCAATAGGATTTGGACTTTCTGCATCTCAGGTGCATTTAAAAATAGGCTTGAGTAAGTGACATAAGCATCTGAGGTGCTTCCATGTTCCTGGTTCTGTGAATCTCATATTACTTTTTTTTTTATTTTGTCTCAGATGAAGAGCTGTGGCTGTGGTTCAGAACCATTCTTCCAGCACCACAGGCTAAATACCTACAGAGACAATGCAGGACTTCCTAACAGCTCCTCAAGCAAGAGAAGCTGTCCGATGGGATGAAGTCAGACTGTCATAAATAGATGCTGAGTGCTGTAATGTGACATATCAGGTCAAACATTTTTATTCTGTCAGTTTGAATGATATTGCAGACCCTAAGGCTTCCGACTGGCTGAGTTTTAATCACTGAGGTAATTTTCTGTGTGTGTTTCTTTGCCATGCTGCATCGGAAATTCCTGCACTAAGTGCAGGCTGTCACTGATTCCTAAACCTCTGACTAATTCAAGAGTGTAGGGGTTTACCAGAGACATAAGATGCAAGTCAGACCTCACACCCTGTTTGTAGCTGATGCTTGAATGGAACATATGAGCACGGCTATACACTGTGATGAATATCTTCTATAGCAAGGAGGATTGTGAAAGTCTCCTTGTTATGAGGATGTGGGGCGGTCAGCGACTGCAGTACTGTACTAGTCATCTCACATTAGGCAAAGTGAAGGAGAAGTAATAGGAGCATGATAATACAAGAGTGAAGTGCCTAAGTACACTCCTGAGTCCAAAGTGTGTGGTACTTTGTGGACCATGGCAGAATCAATCTTCTAATGAACACAGAACAATAGTTCTAAATGAGTAGGAATTATTCTTCAGAAAGATCTTATTTTCAGCTTACTAAAATGTATTGGTTTGAGTGGTCTTAATAGCTGGTTAGAAACAGTTCAGTTGTTGTATTATCATTCAGTACATTATCTCAGACATTGATATGGTAAGAATAGGAGGATGAAGTACCTTGACAGATGATATGGAATTGCATTAAGAAGCACAAGAGATCAATGGACTCAGAAGACCTGGGCTTGATTGCTTTAAAAGTCTTATGAGATTTGAAGAGGAAAAATGCTTTGGCTATTAGTCTATATTGACACTCTTACCTATTTTATTTTCAAAGAGTCTTGTGGGAACAGTTGTGTAACTTCTGACTATGATTGCAACATCTTACTCTTTTGCCAGACAGGGTGGGCAGTGTTGCAGAATGGTCAAGCAGGCCAAGGGCTAGAGTCAAATAATCTAAGAGTCACTGAAGTTTATGCTCTCCTATCAGCAAAGTTGTTGGGAAGATGTGTCTGTGTCAGTGCACAAAAGTAAGTCAAGTGACCACAGAATAACAGGTCTGTGGCTTAAGGCCAGATCTCACGACTTATTACCAAATTCTACTCAGCATCATCCCACAAACTCAAGACAGCTATTGACTTTTTCTTTCAAGACATTGGAAAACATGATAAAATTGAAGTTTATGCAGTTTGGATAGCTGATAAATTGTCCATGAAATGTGAGTGAATTGAAGGCCATCATAAACTGCATTTAACACTTTCTTTCTAATTTGCAGTGAGACAGCTATTATCAAGCTAATACAAGACAGGTGTTCTCAACCTTTGACAAGTCAATTTTTACCTTAAAAACACTTAGTATTTTTTCTCTTGTCTGCCCTTTTCTGACAAAAGGGGATTTGAATTCCTTTCAGTGGACACCAAAAGTTCTCAAAGGTCTTAATAGCAGTCTTGTAATTTCAATGCAAGAGTAAGTTTACAGACCCTGAAAGTCTCTGTGAGTGAACAGGTAACCAACTTGCTCATGTTTTCAGTGTCTCTCCAGGATATGTAGCTTCACTTAGAATACTGGATCATTTTTACCATTAGGAGAATGCTTTCCCTTTTTTAATTGCAAGGGATATAAATGATGCTTACTATTTGCTGTCATTCAAAAGTAGGTAAACAGTTTAAAACATGCAGCCAGCTCAATAAGTTTAGAGGGCACCTTTTCTTCTTCAGCAACATGGACTGAGCATATAGGGCTGTCAGTGTGGCAGTAGAACTAATGGGTACTAACAAGAACATTGGAGAGCTGTGACATGCAGCTATGGTGATGCTGTGCCTTGGCAATAAAAAAAAAAGGGAAAAAATATCATAAATCAAGAAAATCCATAGTGTGGGCCATGATCCAACACTGGAAAGATAACAGAAATCAAAGTTGGGAGAAGACACACTAGTAATGAGGGAATTGAATGCCTGGAACAAAGCACATCAGCCCAAGAAGGGTATTCCCTAACGGTTACCTGGACATCTTCAGGATGAGGTTTTCAAAAGAGATGTTCAACAGAGAACTGGCTGCCCAACTCATTCCCTTCCCACCTAGGGAGCCTCTGGGCTTCTTTTGTAAGGGAAATGTGCTCACTGATAGTGTAGAATAAATTTTGCCCCACGGCTGGAAATACCTGGAAATATTGGATGAAATGCCTGAGTGTCCCTATGAACTCTCAGCAGAAAGACCCCTTCTGATCTGCAGTTCTGTGCTTACACTATAGTAGATGTCCTGATGAACCAAGGGTCTTTTTTTCCTTTATTTTGTCTCATTCCCTTGGTTGAATGTTAGAGCCGACTAACTTCTATTTGTTCTTGAAGGTCATACACAGGAATGCTCCTTTAAAGAAGCATTTCCATGGCAGCCAGAGAAGGAATGGATATAATTTCTGAAGATCTCTCTGCTTACTCCCCTAGGGCATGGCTTTTTAAAATATATGGCAAGATTTTCTCCCTAAGCACTGTTTATAAACAAACCAGGGGTTTTTTTAGTTGGTTTTATGCTTTATACACTCAAGTGTATGGTTCAGTACCTCCATAAAGGGTTTCTTCAGCCTTTGTAAATGTTATGAGGAGAAAAATACAGAGGAAAAAAACCCCAAAATCGCAACCAAAACTTGGAGGATATTACCCAGATGACACAAAGCGAATCTTTTTCTTTTGCTTTTGTCAGAAAGAGGACAAAAGAAAAATTGAATATCATTGACAATCTGGACCAAATGTTCGAACACACTCTAAAAAGCTCAGTGTAGTTCTTTTATGATGCTTTTACCTCTGTATTTTTCAGTCATTTCAGGTATCTGCAGGCATCATATAAGCCCTAGGACCCTTAGTTTCTTGTTCCAGAGTTATTGTATTATCATGAAACTGGCAGTGAGCACAGAGACACATTTGATGCCTTAGAAATAATGAAATGTCATTCCCATTACAGAACAATGTGGCATTTAATGATTTAATGGGACTATCTATGCAAAGTTTATTTGCATTATTATTCCACTGTAATGATTTTTCCTGGCAGTCAAAGCTGCCAAAAATATCACTGAATTTTAATTCAGATGAACTTTAAAGACAGCCACATAAGGAGTGACCTGAAATCAAAGCTCTTGGTCCTAGCCTTCAAAGGAGTCTACGTTGGAGGGTGTCATTAGAATCTTCCTTTATCCTCAGAGGGCTCAAATCTGAGAAGAGGACATGATGAAAAAGACCCCGCATGCTGAGCAGGAGTTGTACCACTCTCAGAAGAAAAAAATAGAGTGCCATAATTAGCTGGCAGAGGGAGAAATACCCCTGGATTTAAATATCATTAACATGGTTAATTAAATATCGGAAAATGTTACATGAAAATATTCCATGGAAAAAGACAGATTCTATTTCCCTGCGATGATGATTTTAGTAAATTCTACTCATCTTTCAGTGTTAGCTCTACTGAATATTAGCAATTCTCACTGTGTTGATCCTTTAGTGGTTTAAGTGAAGGCTGTCAGAGTGCATTACTACTGAGCTTTACAGCTGTAATGGTTCTTCATGTAAGAAATACAAATAAGCTTATGGGCACGGACATGATGATGGTGACAGAACAGAATAAACCAGTGAATTTTGAGGTCCCTGTTTAACCTTGCTCTCCAAATACATATGTCCTCCAGAGGAGTTTAAACCATGGGCTTTTATTTCGTTTACACAGTGCCTGCATTAGAATTGATTTAGTTTTGTGGGTTTTTCCTCTGATACCAATTTACTGAATGTAAAGGGTGATGATTTTTTGGATGGGGAATTTTTTTCTTGTTATTTTATAAACATTTTGATAGTTTTGCTAGGTGCAACTTTTTTACTTTCAGACTTAGCTAATGAAATTTTAATCCCCATGAAGTTAAAAAAACCCCCACCTTCCTTGAAAGAAAGATAGTTAAGTTTAAACATAAGAAAAGGAAAAATGCAAGGAAAGAGAAGGAAAGGAGAATGTTTTCTTTTGAAAACTATTGGTTTTCTTCAAAAGATAATAAATACACAGTTTTACACTGCCAATAAGCAGGAAAAAAAGTATGCTTCTGTAGTTCTGCTTCAGCCCCATTTGTGATCCCTTGGCTCTGTAATACAGATGACACAAACCAGTATTTAAATCATGTGCGAGGATGCCAATCAACATCAGATAAGTCCCAGTGTAAACTATCTTCAACTCTGTGGAATAATTTCTTCTCTTTTCAATACAATACATAGACAGAAAACACAAAACCAGATTTGCTAACAGTTTCTTTTATTCCTTTAACTTAGAAACCAATTAGTACCAGCCCTGCTTAAAAACAAAACAAAACAAAACGCACTCAAACAAACCAGCCAAACAAAACAAGAGAGTGTTTTAGATCTCTCAAGCTCCTGGAAACTAAACAAATACTAAGAACGTGAATGTGAGAACTACATGCCAGCATTATTGTAGAAACAGAACCAAATGGAGAAGAGTGAAGGTGTGCATAAAAGTGAAAAATAACTGTACCCACTGCAGACAGGTGTCCATATCCTTTGGTTTGTGTTTTGTTTTGGTTTCAATATTTCAATACTTCTAAAATTTTAAACATCTCAATACTTTGGTTGGAAGGCTAATTAACCTAACAGCAGGATGCAGGCTGAAATCAGCTTTTTACTCACTGTAGTCATTAGGTTCACAATTTTCTTAGGGCCTATGGAAAGCAGTACATGCAACTTAATTCAGCTCCCCCATGCACATGTACAGAGTCTTTAATTACATGCTTGAACAGTATTTTTCCAAGTGGAACCCTGGTGGGTGAATGGCTTTTGGAGAGGGAATGAAAGAAATTCCTGGCAGCAGGGCCTTTACCTTGCTGGCTTCAATAGAGAAGACACAGCAAAAGAAGCAGGACATCAGAAAAAGATGGTTTTGTGAATGGGGAGCACAATTCTCTCCCGCTGAATTGCCTTCAGACAATCTGTCCCTAGGTGGCCATAATTGTCCTCTGCAACTTTATAGGCTTCCTCCTGAAACTAGGGGTTGGGTTTTTCTGGGCAAAACCCTAAAATTATGGTGCATCTCTTTGGTCTAGCTACTGAACTAAGAAGTATATTATGTGCAGAGCTATGAGTCTCAGCTAGTCAGCAACTAAGTATTCACAGCTTCATATGTGCCTAGTCCACAGTCATACTCTGTTTTGAGAAATTAGTGAGATTGGACAGAGAGCTGTAGTCAGAATTTGCAACTAAAAATGACATTGTGAATATTTTTTTTAAAAAAATATGCTTTACCAAGATGAGGATTTAAAACAGATTACTACTTTTCCATGGTATTTAACACTATGATAGATATTAAAGGTCTGATTGGTAACCACCTAACTCCTGTTTTGTGCCAGTAAGGATTGCTGCAGTCAAGGTAAATAAGTTTGTAGTGACGTCAAGATCAGAACCAACCCCACTGTTGCATGTTAGTTTGTATAATATATGCAGGTAGGTGTCATGATATAGCAGTTTGCCCTTTGATGTAACACTGTTATTATAACAAAGTTGTATAATTTAAAGAAACCTTTTTTTTTTTTCTTTTTAGAAGAGTTTGATCTTGCTTAGTCTCTTATGGACACTAAAAATTACTGGGTACATGGTAAACAAAAGACATATCAAGGAGTCAGATGAATTTTCAGAGTCAAGATAAAGTCATTACACCTAATTTAGCCATTTAAAAATCTGATATTTGTAGTAGGAGTCAAGGCAACTAGGCAATATCAGGACATCTATACTTTAAGAGTTACTCATTTCAACTCTTTTAGACACTTCTCTTGAGAGGGGATGTATGATGTTCCGTAAACGCAGTTCTGCATGCCCTGACTATGGCTGGGCCTGTAATTAGCAACTCTTTTCCACAAGGTTGCTTGCTAAGGAACTGTGCTGTCTTTTATAGTTGGTAAAACTGGAAACAATATTTTGTTTGTGGGGAAAAAAACAAACAAACAAACAAACAAACAAACAAAACACACCACCACCACCAAAAAACCTCACCCAAAAAAACCCAAAACAAACAACACCAAAAAAAACCCCAAAATAAACAACAAAAAACCCCAAACCCAAAACAAAACCAAACCCAAACCCAAAACCAACAGTGATTATGTCACAGGTCTATTTAAATAAACATTTCTAGCTGAGAAATTATTGCTTTAAATTGAAAAAGAGAGGACATAAGAAATTGAGCAATCACAAAAAGCTCTAAGTACTTTAGAAACCAAAAATCCTTTATATGTAAAAATATTTCAACATGCAATATAAAATACACTGCTATGTTTTTTTCTAGAATATCTCAAGCTTATAACAAGAATCTATTGAGATCACTTTTTTCCCCCTGTTAACTCATAAGAAACAGAACAAAACCAAAAACATGCAAGTTGGTTTACTTGCTTGCTAACACTTCTACCATACAGAAAGCTTTCTTATTCACAGAAACAAGGCAAACTACTCCATAAAACACAGAAATTAAAATCTTCATGGTAATACTTTACCTCTTTTACTTATTACTTTTTACCTCTTTTACCTCTTTTTAAAACAAATTTAAAACTAACAAACAAAGCACCCAGATCCTGTTGTATTTGTGTCTTGGTCAACAAAGTGCATATCATAGACATCCTCAGCTGCTTGCTTTGTGCACACACCAACAGACAAATGAAAAGGCAGATTATCAGTACGTGGGACTCGGTACATCTCTAGTATTGTCAGTGGTGTTTCTTAACAGCAGAAATATTGGCTCAGATGTAACCTCTTTTCTAACCTGCATGCAAAAGCTTTCATGAAATACTATGAACCCACTCACTTATGTGGTTATTATGCTCTGCAGTGGTATTAACTTCTGAAGGATGCTATAATGTGACCCATGATTAGAATTTGACATATAAAGTAAACTGTAATAGGACTGCTGAAGTACACTTCCCTGACATGTAGCTTCTAAGAATTTCAAGAGAACAATCAAGTGCCAAGTTGCCTTGCTCCCTCTCAGGTAATTGAAACCCACACAGGGTGGTGTTTGCTGACAGGAAAACTCCTTTCTGTGCAGTCAAGCACAAGGTCTGCATATCACAGAAGTGCTGTGTTTGCCAATTTGAAGACCAAAGTGAGCTTATTCTGGCATGGGGGCTTATGTTTGCCCCTTGTGCAGGAGCAGCCTGCCTGGGTTGGCTCTGACATATTTTCCCCACATTTTTACTTCACTGTGATTTGTTGGGTGTTATGGCAGTCAAAGCTGAAATATATCAAAGAACAAAGATTACTTTTGTATTCTGACACAAATTGTAAGTTACAATGGTACTTCAGTTTTGTACAGAAACTGTTCATACCTATTTGAAATGTACAAAAAAGAGTTAAAAATGGAAGAACTTACATTTCAGATCATTTAATCAAATGAGTTACCTATTCAGACAGTCACCTGGCAAACATTAGTTTATCTTCACGTCACAAGACTGAAGACTTCAGATTATCACCTTCATTGCACACAGAGAGCCTGATCTGTGGGGATAAAGGCTCAGTTCAGCTGCTCAAATGTGTCAATGTAGTTTCATCTGAGATGCTGCCTGGCCTCCAGTTACTACTCCAGGTGGGTGCGTACTCCCCATAGATACATGTTATAGCAATCCAGCTTCACACAGATATCCTTACACAGCTCAAATGGAACTTGCCACCAATATGCAAACAGCTGAATCAAACCATAAGTGACTTTATAACTGATCTCTGTGGCAGAAATGGGAAATAAACTGCATTTCATGATGCATAGGACCAGTTCTTACAAATGTGCACGTTCTTTTCTGTAATATTCTAAAACTCAGTTTCAAAACCGATGTGCTGTCTTGTAATTACTGAGGTACGGCATGGGATTCTACTCTAGTCTCAAACCCCTCAAATTAGGTGTGTCTGCTGACAAATTAAATGTCCAGACACTTCTCAAAGACAATGGGGAACTAGAGATTACTGTAAGTGAAGTCTAAAGCACAATTCATCTCACGTTAAAGCAGATACTTGGTCTGTTGATCTCTTCCCTTTATTACAGTCAGGACAGACAAGACTGCCACCAACCTTCACATCTTAGATCAGTTCTTTCTTATTTGAGAAAACCAGGTCCAGCAAAGGCTTCCTTGTTCTTATCCATCACCTGTACAAATTGTCCTTAACATACTCCAAAAATCTCCTGGAGAACAACCCTGACCTTCCTGCCCTTCCCCCTACCCTGCAGAGCCCTGTAGTCGTTCACGATGTGTTAAAGGTTTCCTTCACCAGTATCTTTGATGATGAGGGTTCATTGGCTGGACAAGCCCTTGGCAATTTCTCCACAATATGCTGCATCTGGATCTCAGGCAAGGAGCAAACCTTGGGCAACAACAGGTCTGGACAGTGGATGGGTGAATCTGCAATCTTACCTGTGGAGCAGATTGGACTTTCAAATGCCTCCCCCACCAAAGCTTGTTCCTTTTCTGCTGCCAATTCACACACCCCTTCCATCATGTCTGGTGGGAGGACACAAGCTCCCAGCAAACTGCCATCATCACGGCACCATACCTGGTGCCTCCAGCTGTGGTTTGTGCAGAGGACCACGTCCTGTAACATGTCCCCTTATTGTGCTGATTCTTATGATCTCATACAGTTTCATGCAGTGCCCCCGGGGCTCACAGCATGCCCTGCTCTAGGCCACTGGCCACATCAGCTGCTTGATTCCCCCTTTGCACTCCCTGTTGCCCTGGGTAGGAGGCAGAAGGCTGAGAACAAGACCACTCTAACCTCCCCTAGAAGATGATTTGCCTGGCAGGCAACTGCTTGTGCTATTTTTCATTTCTCAGCCATGGTGTGTGCACCCACCCAGTCTTTCATGTATTGCTTCTTCCTGCTCTGTGCTGTGAGCATGGGTGGTGGAGCTGCGCTCACACAACTTTAGGCAAGAAAGCCGTGCTCCTAAAGTTCACCCTAATGAATAATAAATGATAAGGATGTGTGCTGTGGCCAAGGAGAGTGGATGATGATTGGAATACACTTCATTATTTTCTTGGCTTTGGAAAGGTGAGAAATAATCAGTGATTTAGCTTTTGTATGTGATATTTTTACTTTTTAGCCATGGCACCTGGAGTTTTGGTTAAGTGCTTCTTCTCCATATTGTGCAAAAAACCAAATAAATATTGCTTCCATCTTCCGCCGAATACTCCATTGGTCTGACAGCAACACAGATACCCTTGCTGAGAAGAAGACTTCCTGCTCTGTTTGGTCTTGATGGGGTTTTTTTTGTTGTTTCTTTATTCCCTGAATAGCAACCAGTGAACCTCAGAAGTGAAAGACAAGCATATTTATGCCATTTCAGTTACAGCAGAATAAATAACTAGTTGTGACTACTGCTTGTTTGTGCCACATTAACATGTAAATCATCCTACACCTGAGCTCAGAATTGCCCTGGGGTCCTCAGTCTGGGAGTGGGAAGAGATAAAAGGAACATTCATTAAAAGAAAAGAAAAAAGTCACCCTGTCACGATCCATCACTCTTTCTCATGCAGATCAGTACTGTACTGCTTTAGTATACCTGCCTCCGAAGGGGAAGAGTAACCTTTGGGAAATGTGGTATGATGACAGCTTCTTATTTTTGTTACTTCTGCACATGGGTGTAAAAATTACAGAGACTTTGTGCGTGCTTGCTCTCCAGGCTGTTCTGGGAGATAGCCACTTCATTTCTTCAGTATAACTATCGAATCAAATGAGCATGATTGCAGTAATCAAGACATTAACAGGATATAAGTGAAGCAAAGTTTTCAGGGAAAGAAAATATCCATGCCCTAAGATGCTCAGACAGTACTTTGTAATGAAACTCACAGGAGACTTTTTGCCACTTTTTCTTCTTTGTAAACTATCCCTAAACAGATTGAATTTTTTTCTAGTGCATTAGTTAACTAAGAGTACTAATCTTAGCATTGTATCCTTATAATTCCTCTTCCGTACCTGATTCACAGTCAGTTGATTATGACTATCTGTTATTCTGTATTTAAATTACTCAGGTAATTCTGCATCTCAGAAATATTGATGGTCTATCGATGTTCATTACAATTTTAATCTTTACTTTCTACAAATATTCTCTAATAATTGTGTGAAATACATTATTGAATATTTTTGCAAGGAAATGCATTTGGTAAAACATTAATGGAAAAAACACCCAGAAGACATACTTCCAGTAAAAATTCCAGGTATGGTCTTTGCTGCTAATAGAACAGTATGTTAAAGGAAGATTCAAGTTACAGGGCTTAAAAAGTTTGGAAATGCCAGATTAGGGGCTATCTGAGAATTATACATCTAGTCTTCAACAGTGTCTTCCCTGCAGCACTTTTTTGTTCATTTTGATAGTTTGGTGTGGTTTGGATTTTTTTTTTTTTTTTAATTATTATTATTATTTTCTTCTGCATTTTCTCTATTTTTTTTTTCCTAGCTGTCCCAGTTTGCGTGAGACAAGAACTAATTCTGTTCAGTGATTTTACTTCTCA